>JAUIMM010000892.1:30000-327500 GCA_031769625.1 Taudactylus pleione | reverse complement strand
ATGTATGACACATATAATGGGTTACTGTGATCGCTGGTCCTGTATATGCTGGAATTATGACACACAATACACTATGTATAACACATATAATGGGTTACTGTGATCGCTGGTCCTGTATATGCTGGAATTATGACACACAATACACTATGTATGACACATATAATGGGTTACTGTGATCACTGGTCCTGTATATGCTGGAATTATAACACACAATACACTATGTATGAAACATATAATGGGTTACTGTGATCACTGGTCCTGTATATGCTGGAATTATGACACACAATACACTATGTATGACACATATAATGGGTTACTGTGATCACTGGTCCTGTATATGCTGGAATTATAACACACAATACACTATGTATGACACATATAATGGGTTACTGTGATCACTGGTCCTGTATATGCTGGAATTATGACACATAATACACTATGTATGACACATAATGGGTTACTGTGATCACTGGTCCTGTATATGCTGGAATTATGACACACAATACACTATGTATGAGGCATATAATGGGTTACTGTGATCACTGGTCCTGTATATGCTGGAATTATGACACACAATACACTATGTATGACACATATTAAAGCTGGATAAGAGCGTCTTCATGGCATGGTCACACTTACTCTAAAATCCAGCATTTGGGAACCCCCAGCATCCTGTACCCATCCTGGGCCCATCTCTCATTAAGAAGAGTTTAGAAGCCGTTTTAAATCTACATCTTATATACATGTGTTATGCTTTATGGTGGGTAAATAAAATGTCGCCCCTTAATAATGTCAGTTTTTGCATTAAAAGCCATGGTGCCCCCAAAATTACACCCTCTCCCCCACAACATGCGTACCCCCCACTCCCTTCTGGGCAATTATAAAGGCAGCTGCCACATCCCACAAAACACTTAGGTCAAGTATATAGCAAGGAACCAGGAGAAGCAGCGGCTGATCTGTACGGCCTCTGTATATACAAATAACAATTATAATATAAAATTAAAGAGAGAGAAAGAAAAAGGAGCCAAAATGCTGATAACTGTAAAACCCCTTCATTGAGTAAAGAGAAGTAAATAGAGGAAATCTCCAATGAAAATGAAATAAAGAAACAATATCACATATAAACAAACTGGACCCCACAAAAACTTTACTACGGTAGGCCTCCAGTGGTATAATAACATCACCTAATACAGTATATGTATATAACACAACGCTAAGATACATGTGTCCTGTGATTGCAACATTGTATTTATTTATTACCAGTTATTTATATAGCACACACATTCCCCAGCGCTTTACAGAGAATATTTGGCCATTCGCATCAGTCCCTGCCCCAGTGCTTACACACTATATACCCTACCACCAGGTCACACACACACACTAGGGGTCACATCACTCCATGCCCCAGTGCAGCTCACACTCTATATTCCCCATCACATGGTCACACACATACACACTAGGGGTCACATCACTCCCTGTCCCAGTGCTTACACTCTATATTCCCCATCACATACTCACACACATACACACTAGGGGTCACATCACTCCCTGCCCCAGTGCTTACACTCTATATTCCCCATCACATGGTCACACACATACACACTAGGGGTCACATCACTCCCTGCCCCAGTGCTTACACTCTATATTCCCCATCACATGGTCACACACATACACACTAGGGGTCACATCACTCCCTGCCCCAGTGCAGCTCACACTCTATATTCCCTATCACATGGTCACACACATACACACTAGGGGTCACATCACTACCTGTCCCAGTGCTTACACTCTATATTCCCCATCACATGCTCACACACATACACACTAGGGATCACATCACTCCCTACCTCAGTGCTTAAATTCTATATTCCCCATCACATGGTCACACACATACACACTAGGGGTCACATCACTCCCTGCCCCAGTGCAGCTCACACTCTATATTCCCCATCACATGGTCACACACATACACACTAGGGGTCACATCACTCCCTGCCCCAGTGCAGCTCACACTCTATATTCCCCATCACATGGTCACACACATACACACTAGGGGTCACATCACTCCCTGCCCCAGTGCAGCTCACACTCTATATTCCCCATCACATGGTCACACACACACTAGGGGTCACATCACTTCCTGCCCTTCAAATGAACCATTCGCTCTTTGCGGTCTGTTCACGCCTCTAGGTCGGAACGAGCGTACAAAACTTGCGGTCGTTTTTTGGAAAACTACGCCCCCTGGCCGCTCGCATCCTACGTCATGTCCGCTATTTATTAGATTAATCGAGTACATCGACCAGCGTATGAACTGCTCGCTATTCTTGTGGTTGGTTTTTCCTACCACAATCTTGCGAGCAGTTCTGACTATAAAATAACCGAGTGACGTGGTCAATGACGCTGCTGTATTAATTATGCACACCCATAAAACGCCCGTTTTGACCTTTAAGCACGCCTGCGTTCTGATCTCCACTGCCCGTTTTCAAGCACTTTCCCCTGCTACCACCCACATACGCCTCCTCATGTCACTCAAAATAGCAGGCATTCGCTATTTAGCGAACAAACGATTTTCGGCCGCACTGACTGGTTCGCGCATACGTATTACGATCCGTACGCATGCGCAGTTGTGCAAACATCGCTCGGAACGAACGAGCGGCCGCTCTGAATCAGGCCCTATATTCCCTATCACATGGTCACACACACACACACTAGGGGTCACATCACTACCTGTCCCAGTGCTTACACTCTATATTCCCCATCACATGCTCACACACATACACACTAGGGGTCACATCACTCCCTGCCCCAGTGCTTACACTATTTTCCCCATCATATGGTCACACATACACACTAGGGATCACATCACTCCCTACCTCAGTGCTTAAATTCTATATTCCCCATCACATGGTCACACACATACACACTAGGGGTCACATAACTCCCTGCCCCAGTGCTTACACTCTATATTCCCCATCACATGGTCACACACATACACACTAGGGGTCACATAACTCCCTGCCCCAGTGCTTACACTCTATATTCCCCATCACATGCTCACACACACACACACACACACACACACTAGGGGTCACATCACTTCCTGCCCCAGTGCTTACACTCTATATTCCCCATCACATGGTCACACACATACACACTAGGGGTCACATCGCTCCCTGCCCCAGTGCTTACACTCTATGGCCCTCATTCAGAGCCGTACGCTCTGAGCAGAGCGCACGCTCTGAATGAGGGCCGCCCTCCATAATTATGGAGCGTCCTCCTGGACGCTCGTATAGCTGTGGGTCACCACCCACAGCCTATACGAGCGTGCAGTTTGATGGCCGCGATGGTCTTGACCATCGCGACCATCGCCACTGCGAGCCGGAGCCTGCGGTTGAGTTTATCAACCGCAAAGCCCGGAGTGATTTTGGCTCTATCAGAGCCAAAATCACTCCCACTGACATCACTAGTGATGTCAGTGGGCCGGCTTCTGACGGTAGGCGTTCCCTTGGGAACGCCCCCATCAGGGAGGCACGCCCCCGGCACGCCCACCAAAGGGGGCGTGCTGTCAATCAACATCGACAGCACGCCCCCTTTGATCAGACACAACGAGCGAAGGAAAGTCCTTCGCTCGTCGCGTCTGGCGCATGCGCACGACGGAGCTCCCGCCACCGTGCGCATGTGCAGTGCACAACATCGACCCACTTGCGAGCGGACAGCCGCTTGCGAGTGGGTCTGAATCAGGCCCTATATTCCCTATCACAGGGTCACACACATACACACTAGGGGTCACATCACTCCCTGCCCCAGTGCTTACACTCTATATTCCCCATCACAGGGTCACCCACATACACACTAGGGGTCACATCACTCCCTGCCCCAGTGCTTACACTCTATATTCCCCATCACATGGTCACACACATACACACTAGGGGTCACATCACTCCCTGCCCCAGTGCTTACACTCTATATTCCCCATCACATGGTCACACACATACACACTAGGGATCACATCACTCCCTGCCCCAGTGCTTACACTCTATATTCCCCATCACAGGGTCACCCACATACACACTAGGGATCACATCACTCCCTGCCCAAGTGCTTACAATCTCTATATTCCCTATCACATGGTCATACATACACACACTAGGGGTCACATGTGTCCCATTCCCGGTGCTTACACTCTATATTCCCCGCACAAAAACAGACAAATCTCAGGTGCACAACTCCAAATTATTAATAATATATAAATGCAATACAATTTTGCAATCAATAGAGGTTTTTAGCATAATCTTGGCCAAGGTTATGGCCTACCCACCATATCCAGGTAACCTCTGTAGGGTAGGTCCCTATCATACTACGATTCAAATCCAAAGCGCAGGACACCCCCAAACTAGCCCAGCTAAGCCACCCCAGGGCACCGCCATAGTAAGAAAAGTGCAGTGTGAAAGAGATAGTTAGGAACAGCTACTGCTGCATATAAAGAATGAAAATAAAAAGTGAGGTACATATATAATAAACACAGTGAAGGGTTAAAATGTGTTATAAAAAAAAAAAGTGTTATAATGCGGTGCCCTGAAACAGATCAACAAAGGCAATCCAGGGGGACCCACGCCCCAAAAATGAACCAAAGTTGCACTACAGTATATAAAACTTGTAGGACTTACCTAGAATTGTGCCTATTACTAGTGTGCATATTCATTACAAGACTCCATGCTTTTAAACCAATAAGGTAGGGGTGCTAATCCAGACTGAGGGCGTCTCCTTTCCCTCAGGTGTGCAATAAAGCACATTAAATAGAGTATGTGGGGAAGATTTCTGGACTGCACACCCTGAATATATATATAATGGGAGGTGCTACCTGATGAGACAAATTGCAGGCACAAAAACAGACAAATCTCAGGTGCACAACTCCAAATTATTAATAATATATAAATGCAATACAATTTTGCAATCAATAGAGGTTTTTAGCATAATCTTGGCAAAGGTTATGGGCCTACCCACCATATCCAGGTAACCTCTGTAGGGTAGGTCCCTAACATACTACGATTCAAATCCAGAGCGCAGGACACCCCCAAACTAGCCCAGCTAAGCCACCCCAGGGCACCGCCATAGTAAGAAAAGTGCACCTGTATGTTTTTTCACCAATCATTAATGTGCGTCATCTTATGTTTGGAGAGGCGGAACAGACGGCAGAGCCAGCAGGCAACACTTCCAATGAAGGTCCAGGTGTAACAGACAATGATCTGGAGCGCTGTAATAGGGCGGTAAGGTCACCGGCTCTGGGAAGCTCAGCGTTGTCAGCAGTATTGTAAGATTGCTCCGGGCAGCTCCACAGGCTCCGGATAGGGGGGGCTCTGCAGTAGCTCTACTGGCTGAAGGTGCCATTCCCAGGGCGACGGCACTGCTTGCACACCGATAGTTACAGCCCTATGGAGGACCACTGTATAACCTGCACGATTATGCAGCTTCTGATTGGCTAGTTGCGGATTGACCTCTCCAGCACCTAAATCATTAGCATTCCAGCAGCTGCTGCTACTAATCACATTACTTGCTGGCTCCATTTAGACAGTTGCAATAATCAACATTTCCCATGCAGCTGATATTTAATTAGTATATGCAACTGTCAAGACAATATTCTCTCTTGTGTATAAAGTCCTGTATTACATTATTACATTGTGTACAAATAGGGTAATGCAATAATTACTACTAACACTATGGGCCATATTCAATTTGGAGTGAAAAGTCCGTTATCGGTGATAATTTATTGCCGATGATGTAATTTTCGCCATTTTCACTTATCCCCATATTCAAATTCAAAGACTTTTCGCAGGTGCGAAAAGTCTTTCTAAAAAAACGGGGATAAGTTTTCACCCCTGCATAGGTGGCGAAAAAAAAGTGCAGAAAAAGGGTTTTGGGGTGCAGAAATGAAAAAAACTAGCCTGCAGCCTTTGGAATGTCCCCTTAAAGTAATCAGTGTCAAAAATGTAAAAAAGAATTAGCATAGGACACCCCTAAAAAAGTGGTTTCGTTTTGGGGGCAAAAAAATAAAAGTTGGGAGACAAACTTAAATACTAGCGAAATTGACTCAGGAGGGGTCCCCAAGTGTGCGGCAGGTGATTTCTAGAATGCGGGTAGTAGCGGCAGGTGGATTTGTGAAGAATTTTTTAAAATCACTTTAGGGACTTAAAAATATACTTACATTCATTTTCATGTACCCTAAATTTGATGGGACTAGTTATTTTTCCCCAAAAAATAAAGCTGAATGCTATTCTTCACCACTTCTTCACAGGGGCATTTATGCACCTGCCGCGGCTGTTTAAAAACCCCAATTACCTTCAGCAGGCCAAATCGGGGGTACCCATAGTGATCCCCCATGTCAGACCATCTTTTGGGGGGTGACAGGCTGATTTCCCCCAAAGTGACAGGACTTTGATACTTACCTTACCGCACGCGCCCGAGACTTTATCCCCTGCAAAAACGGTGATGATGGTGAAAAGTCCGACCTCTGACTTTTCGCTTCACATTGAATATGGCCCTGTGAAGCAGTGTCTCTATGTTACACATTTGTACGTCTGGCACAATTTATGCTTGGAAATGAGGGGATTATTTATGTGCGTCTTTTCCTACATCCGAGTGAAGCACGAGAGCGACCACTTTACCTTAATCCCCTCAATGTTGGCAGACCGGATACGTACAAAGGTTTAATATATTATTACTTATTTTTAAGTTGTGAATGTGCAAACAGATCCCAAGGCACAGGCGTAGCAGAGGCTGCAGCTCCCCTGCCAAAGCCCCATGTTTGTAGGCGCTTTCTAACCCTTGGGCGCTGCTGATTTACCTGTCCTGCAACTCCTGCCAGACAGTTAGCTCCGCATCCTACGGCCAGACCTCATTGCTGATTACAAACCCAAAGTTGACAGTTGTGAATTGAGCAGCGCAAATTGCTTTTCATGCCACTGATTAAAGCCGGTGACGCCAGCAAGTTTATGCGAGGACGGGCGCCAGTTACAGACAGAATTCTCACAATGGGAGAGGACAGGTAAGTGCTGGAGTCCATATAGCCATCGCTTTCACACAGAGAGGTACATTTAATGCAACAGACAAAACCTTCAATTTGCCCTTGTGATGAAAACAACATACAAGCAGAATAACAATGAACACATCTCTGCGGTGCTCAGGGTGATAAGCACATACTGACAAGGCCAGGTCGTTGTTACTATGGATCTCCAACCTCACGCTAACAATTGTTAAATGCGTCTGAATGCAGTAGGCACTGAAAAAATGACAAAAACCAAAGTTGTTTAAAAAAAAAAAAAAAAATCAACATCAAAAACATGTACAGGTCCATTCAAGGCACCTTATCTTCCAGACTACCGTCATCGTTGGAAGATTAATATATATATTGGGAGTGCATTAGAATATCGTGTAATTCGTTAGGGTCTGCCTTGTACAATTATCATGTATCAAAGAGCCTCCGCAGGGACAGAGGCTCCAAAAGGTGTTTGGAGTGAAGTCACTGTCTCTTCACTCCTGTGCCAGGCACTTGCGCATTTATGGTCTACAGATGACGAATGCGCGGTGGCCATTGCCATGGAGGGTTCCTCCGGAACCCTCAACCAGCTAATATTACGATGTGTGCCCATAGGCTACAGCAGTGCAACGCCATCTTAGATGGTGGTAGCTTCGGACGCCAAGCTCCGGAATCCGAAGCATTCCCGGAGCTTGGTAAATATGACAGAATCTCATTCCCCCATAGAAACCTGCTGCAGTCAATCCATAATACATTGCAGGGACACTAATTATTTGCGGATATATTTTTCGGGGAATATGCCGCAAATAGCTCATGATAAATGGTCCTTAGTGTATGGCCTCTATGTGATAAATCGTCCTTAGTGTATGTGACCAGATGACCTCACCCACCAGGCGATGACTGATAGAGGGTGGTTACTCATTTCTGAGTAACCAGAGTGGCCTTACGTCTCGACTCTTTGGGATTCCCTTTCACTGTCACCAACTGTCTGTTTCTGACTCATCCCATTGCGTAGTGGGCGGGTACTTCGCAGCCACCACTAAGCTGCTATACCGGCACTTGGAACCTCTTACTTTCACCAAGGCTCTTACACTGGCACCTAGAAACACTTCTCCCAGGCTCCTACACTGGCACCTAGAACCACTTCTCCCAGGCTCCTACACTGGCACCTAGAACCCCTTCTCCCAGGCTGCTGCACTGGCACCTAGAACCACTTCTCCCAGGACCCTACACTGGCACCTAGAACCACTTCTCCCAGGCTGCTGCACTGGCACCTAGAACCCCATCGCCCAGGTTCCTATACCGGCACCTGGAAACACTTCTCCTAGGTTACTACACCAGCACCTGGAACCACTTCTCCCAGGCTCCTACACTGGCACCTAGAACCCCTTCTCCCAGGCTCCTACACTGGCACCTAGAACCCCTTCTCCCAGGCTGCTGCACTGGCACCTAGAACCCCATCTCCCAGGTTCCTATACCGGCACCTGGAACCACTTCTCCTAGGTTCCTACACCAGCACCTGGAACCACTTCTCCCAGGCTCCTACACTGGCACCTAGAACCACTTCTCCCAGGCTCCTACACCGGCACCTGGAACCACTTCTCCCATGCTCCTACACTGGCACCTAGAACCACTTCTCCCAGGCTCCTACACCGGCACCTGGAACCACTTCTCTCAGGCTCCTACACTGGCACTTAGAACCACTTCTCCCAGGTTCCCACACCAGCACCTGGAACCACTTAGTTCTGGGTATGTGTGGGCACGCTGCTGCAACACTTCCTGGGTAGTGTCTACTAAGTCCCACTGGTCTCTCATCATGGACCAGGGTAGGTGGCAGAGGGCTTGAGCTCAATCCAGAACAGACAGAGAACATAACAGCGTTGGGCACTATTCTGGTGGTCACGGGATATAAGTAGATGAGTTGTCTTAATGCCAAGATGTTTATTGCTCAATCTCTTAAAAAAGACAATTTCCCTGGCTGAAGGTGCTCAGGGTAATCACAGTATACTGATGTCACAGAAGTACAGTCCTTGATGTTCATAGGACACACACACAGTCAGGGCTCGCAGGCTCTGTTTTTATCCCAATCTAACTAGCGACGGGTGGTTCGGTTTTCCTGAAAAATGAACACATATGAATATAGGGGTTCAGAGTCAAATCAAGTCCCAGCTCGAATCACTTTTGGGGTTTCGAGTAGAACAGAGTCCCAGTTCGGGTCTGCTGTAATTTCATAACTCAGATTTAAAGTTCTCGGTTTTGGTTTGCATGTAAACAGGTCCAAACATTTCCAAATGACATGACTTTAGCTGTTTTTATCAATTTAAAAAAAAATCCAAAACAAAACAATTTGAGGGTGGTTTTGTGTCCGCACACATCTCTAATTCTAACACGCAGTAGCACACGGAGTGAAAGCTTGCCCTGGATCCCGTAACCAATCACGCTAAGTGCATGCGCTCTGCCTGAGACCTCTAGGACTCCTATCAGACGACTATCTCAAAAAATATAAATAAATACAACATACATTTCAAAGAAGCCGAAGAACTTCCTCTTTCCTTTCATACATTTACCACCCAACACAATCTGATTTACATCTTCTTATGCTGGGTACACACTGGTAGATATATTGGCCTATCAATTGATCAGCCAAAATATTGGGTGCCCGTCGGCCAGTGTGTACCAGTGATATGTTTGTGAATGACGTCGTTCAGACATATCACACCGGCTCTACCGCACAGCCGATGGCAGATACATCTGTCCATCGGGCAGTGTGTACGGGTGATCTACCGACCGCCCGTACACCTGCAGCAGTTGCGATTGGTAATTAGTACCATCTTCTTGATAGATCAATGAGCGCGAGAGGCTGCGTCCTCAGGTCTCGATCAGAACCACGTTTTCCTTACGCTGTCCGGACAATAAACAAACCTTTTACAGTATTTGTCCAGACTTGAGGTTTTGAACTAGAATTATTTCTTGTAAAACAGACAAATCTATACCAGAAATAAAAATCATAGAAAAAAAATTATTAATCGAATTAAGCATTTTTTTTTTCAATGTGTAACGTGTTAAACCATTATTTTTACTAATGTTTTCTATTCTAATATTAGTGTCAAACCAGATGACGCATGAGGCATAATACAGCAGACCCTGCCACATTACAGTTTACTATAGCAGTCACCCAGGCTGGATTACTTGATGAAAATTTCTGTTTTATTTAAAAAAACATATATATAAAATGAAAATAATAATAATAAAATAATAATAATAATAGAACGAATAAAGCGCAGGTAACTACAATAGTACATTACGTGGCAAATTTTGGAGAGGGCATTTTGAGACTAGCTTGGCATGTCGGAGCACTAATTCTTACCAACCTATGCCAGGATCACCGGGACAGCTAAGTATTACTCAGCTGTCACTTAGTACCTGAAACGAAACTACACAAAAAGTGAGAATTGATGCTGTTTTTAAGGCAAAGGGTGGTCACATCAAATATTGATTTGATTTAGATTCCTCTTTTGTCCATTCACATTGCGTTTTGTTATTTGATAAAAATAAACTAATAATTGTGCATACACATGGGACGATCGTCAACGATAACGATATCATTGAACAGTCTTCCAGATGTGCTGGATGATCGTAAATATATGAATATATATATATATAGTGAACTCATCCTACTTGTTAGGCGGCAGTCAGCAGTGGTTATCACTGAGTATCACCAGCTGTAGCAAACGCTTGGACATTTCGCCAGGAGCATACTGTAACTAACGAGGATGGCAGGCTACAAGTACCACCACTGTCCCCTGATAATAACTGCCAACCAGCCAGCAGTGGGTAAAGGTAAATTGCTTTATTGTTAGGATGAAGCATCTTTTAACAAAAGTAAAAAAAAAATAAAATATTTCAATCTCTTCTGCTATTTGATAAATTTCCAGCTATGAATCATGAAATGTTCTGTCCAGCTGGTCAGAAAAACGTGCATTAATACTGCTATATAATACCCCTTTTCCACCTAAATTCCGGGTCTGACCCGGAGTTGGAACAGTTCCTATCTGGATCAGACCCGGAATTTTGCCGGCGCCGACTCGGGATATTCCCGAGTTGGCGCCACTCACAACGGAGTCGGGGCTGCATAGACCCGGCTTTCCCGGCGTGAAAGTGGACGCTGGAGATGACGTCATCTCCAAGCGCCACTAAAGCCGGACCAATCGGCCGGCTAGTAGCGCACTCCACGTCATCGTGACACAGAGGGCCTGATTCAGACCCGCTCGCGAGCGATGAGCGCTCGCAAGCGGGTCGATGGTGCCCAAGCCAGGCCGTCGTTAAGGGTCTCGCACCAAAGGAGGCGTGCTGTCGATGGTGATTGACAGCACGCCCCCTTTGGTGGGCGTGCCGGGAGAGTGGTTGCCCAGACGGAGGCGTTCCCATGGAAACGCCTACCGTCTGGGTCCGGCCCCACTGACATCACTAGTGATGTCAGTGGGAGTGCTTTTGGCTCTGATAGAGGCAAAAGAACTCCTGGGCTTGCAGCAGCGAGACCCTACCGCAAGGGTCTCGTCGCAAGCCCGATGGTCGCAATGGTCTTGACCATCGCGACCATCATTTTGGCCACTCGCTATAGCTGTGGGTGGTCACCCACAGCTATGCGAGCGGCCAGGAGGCCGCTCCAAAAAGGAGCAGGGACGGCCCCAATTCAGAGCGAGCGCTCTGTCAGAGTAAAGCTGGCCACACATCTAAAGATTATCTGTCAAACTAGCCAAACTAGCTGGCTGGTTGGAATGAAAATCTGGTAAGGTATGAAAGTAAATGACAATCAGCAATTTGCTCCCAAACGCCGGAAAATGGACAAAAACTGTTTGAACAAATAGTTTTGAACAAAATTTAACAAACTTGTCTGACGCCATTTTCATCTGTTTTCTGGCATTTAGGAGCAAATTGCTGATCACCAGTTACTCCCATATGTTACCCGATTTTCATTCCAACCAATCAACTAGTTGGTCTAGTGTGTGGCCAGCTTAAGAATAAAGCAGCCGTACTTACCCTGCACGCACAAAGACAAAGCTGGACTAACCCCTGACCCTGAGGCACCGTGCGCTGACACGCAACCAACACGTTAGTGGTATAAGACACGGAGAAACATTGATGTGACATTTTCTTTTTGGTACATTGGTTATTTAACGGCATAGAATATGGAAGCATACTCTGTATACAGCGTCGGTTTCCATCTATCTCCGCAGGCCCAGGTTTAGTATCTGTGTCTGCAGTTTGTCAGCTATAATGAGTCTCAGGTGAGGCTGTTTCAGTGCAGTAATGAAGCCGACACCTTCCATACATTACAGAATCATACAGAGGAGTCACTGGGACATATGTTCTACAGACATTAAATATAAATGTTGGGTAAACAGAAAGCGATCTATAAAGCAAAATTACCTCTCTCCAGAGACTCATAAGATCCTTATAGGAATAACACAACAGATGTCTGTAAATTAGCGTAAACACAAAGGATAATAGTGAATAAAGGTAAGACTAAACATGAAGAAATAGAGAACTCATATCCAACATACAGCAATATCCCAGAGATAGAGGAGAGGGGACATGTCCAGCATACAGGAATATCACAGAAAGATAGAGGAGAGGGGACATGTCCAGCATACAAGAATATCCCAGAGAGATAGAAGAGAGGGGACATGTCCAGCATATAGGAATATCCCAGAGAGATAGAAGAGAGGGGACATGTCCAGCATACAGGAATATCCCAGAGATAGAGGAGAGGGGACATGTGCAGCATTCAGGAATATCCCAGAGATAGAGGAGAGGGGACATGACCAGCATACAGGAATATCACAGAGAGATAGAGGAGAGGGGACATGTCCAGCATACAGGAATATCCCAGAGAGATAGAAGAGAGGGGACATGTCCAGCATACAGGAATATCCCAGAGATAGAGGAGAGGGGAAATGTCCAGCATACAGGAATATCCCAGAGAGAGATAGAGGAGAGGGGACATGACCAGCATACAGGAATATCACAGAGAGATAGAGGAGAGGGGACATGTTCAGCATACAGGAATATCCCAGAGAGAAATAGAGGAGAGGGGACATGTCCGGCATACAGGAATGTCCCAGAGATATAGAGAGGGGACATGTCCAGCATACATGAATATCCCAGAGAGATAGAGGAGAGGGGACATGTCCAGCATACAGGAATATCACAGAGATAGAGGAGAGGGGACATGTCCAGCATACAGGAATATCACAGAGAGAGATAGAGGAGAGGGGACATGACCAGCATACAGGAATATCACAGAGAGATAGAGGAGAGGGGACATGTTCAGCATACAGGAATATCCCAGAGAGAAATAGAGGAGAGGGGACATGTCCGGCATACAGGAATGTCCCAGAGATATAGAGAGGGGACATGTCCAGCATACATGAATATCCCAGAGAGATAGAGGAGAGGGGACATGTCCAGCATACAGGAATATCACAGAGATAGAGGAGAGGGGACATGTCCAGCATACAGGAATATCACAGAGAGATAGAGGAGAGGGGACATGTCCAGCATACAGGAATATCCCAGAGAGAAAGAGGAGAGGGGACATGACCAGCATACAGGAATATCCCATAGATAGAGGAGAGGGGACATGTCCAGCATACAGGAATATCACAGAGATAGAGAGGGGACATGTCCAGCATACAGGAATATCACAGAGAGATAGAGAGGGGACATGTCCAGCATACAGGAATATCACAGAGAGATAGAGGAGAGGGGACATGTCCAGCATACAGGATTATCCCAGAGAGAGATAGAGGAGAGGGGACATGTCCAGCATACAGGAATATCCCAGAGAGAAAGAGGAGAGGGGACATGTCCAGCATACAGGAATGTCACAGAGAGATAGAGAGGGGACATTTCCAGCATACAGGAATATCCCAGAGAGAGATAGAGGAGAGGGGACATGTCCAGCATACAGGAATATCCCAGAGAGAAAGAGGAGAGGGGACATGACCAGCATACAGGAATATCCCATAGATAGAGGAGAGGGGACATGTCCAGCATACAGGAATATCCCAGAGAGAGAGATAGAGGAGAGGGGACATGACCAGCATACAGGAATATCCCATAGATAGAGGAGAGGGGACATGTCCAGCATACAGGAATGTCACAGAGAGATAGAGAGGGGACATGTCCAGCATACAGGAATATCCCAGAGAGAGATAGAGGAGAGGGGACATGTCCAGCATACAGGAATATCCCAGAGAGAAAGAGGAGAGGGGACATGACCAGCATACAGGAATATCCCATAGATAGAGGAGAGGGGACATGTCCAGCATACAGGAATATCCCAGAGAGAGAGATAGAGGAGAGGGGACATGACCAGCATACAGGAATATCCCATAGATAGAGGAGAGGGGACATGTCCAGCATACAGGAATATCACAGAGAGATAGAGGAGAGGGGACATGTCCAGCATACAGGAATATCCCAGAGAGATAGAAGAGAGGGGACATGTCCAGCATACAGGAATATCACAGAGATAGAGGAGAGGGGACATGTCCAGCATACAGGAATGTCACAGAGAGATAGAGGAGAGGGGACATGTCCAGCATACAGGATTATCCCAGAGAGAGATAGAGGAGAGGGGACATGTCCAGCATACAGGAATATCCCAGAGAGAAAGAGGAGAGGGGACATGTCAAGCATACAGGAATATCCCAGAGAGATAGAGAGGGGACATGTCCAGCATACAGGAATATCCCAGAGAGAGATAGAGGAGAGGGGACATGTCCAGCATACAGGAATATCCCAGAGAGATAGAGAGGGGACATGTCCAGCATACAGGATTATCCCAGAGAGAGATAGAGGAGAGGGGACATGTCCAGCATACAGGAATATCCCAGAGAGAAAGAGGAGAGGGGACATGACCAGCATACAGGAATATCCCATAGATAGAGGAGAGGGGACATGTCCAGCATACAGGAATATCACAGAGATAGAGGAGAGGGGACATGTCCAGCATACAGGAATATCACAGAGAGATAGAGGAGAGGGGACATGTCCAGCATACAGGAATATCACAGAGAGATAGAGGAGAGGGGACATGTCCAGCATACAGGATTATCCCAGAGAGAGATAGAGGAGAGGGGACATGTCCAGCATACAGGAATATCCCAGAGAGAAAGAGGAGAGGGGACATGTCCAGCATACAGGAATATCCCAGAGAGATAGAGAGGGGACATATCCAGCATACAGGAATATCCCAGAGAGAGATAGAGGAGAGGGGACATGTCCAGCATACAGGAATATCCCAGAGAGAAAGAGGAGAGGGGACATGTCCAGCATACAGGACTATCACAGAGAGAGGAGAAGGGACATGTGCACTGAACCAATATCATGAGTACAGTCTACACATACATTACAATATCCAGTGACATCGCTGAGACATGAGACACTGGCTCCTAGTGACTGGATAGGCTGCATTCTCAGTGATGTCACTGGTTCCTAGTGACTGGATAGGCTGCACGCTCAGTGATGTCACTGGCTCCTCTTAGTGACTGGATAGGCTGCACTCTTAGTGATATCACTGGTTCCTAGTGACTGGATAGGCTGCATTCTCAGTGATGTCACTGGCGCCTAGTGACTGAATAGGCTGCACTCTCAGTGAGGTCACTGGCTCCTAGTGACTGTATAGGCTGCACTCTCAGTGATGTCACTGGCTCCTAGTGACTGGATAGGCTGTATTCTCAGTGAGGTCACTGGCTCCTAGTGACTGTATAGGCTGCACTCTCAGTGATGTCACTGGCTCCTAGTGACTGGATAGACTACATTCTCAGTGATGTAACTGGTTCCTAGTGAGTGGATAGGCTGCTCTCAGTGATGTCACTGGTTAAGTCATTGAAGGGTTTATTTACTAAGTTTGGATGGAGATAAAATGAACGGAGATAAAGTACCAGCCAATCAGCTCCTAACTGCCATGTCACAGGCTGTGAAAAATGACAGAAGCTGGTTGGCTGGTATTTTATTTCCATCCAAGGCTTAGTAAATAGACCCCTGCCCTGGTAATGCCCTTCCTTTTCTCAGTGGGTTCACAGCTCCATACTGCAAGGTATGTACCAGTTCAGTTACCAGGGTAAATTCAGTAGAAAATAAATAAGGCCTGATCAGAATGAGTACAAAGCATTTGCCCCTTTCATAATAAAATCACCCTGGGGGGTGTAATACGCTAAAATTGCATATATACAACAAAGCTGGGAAGTATGTGATCACTGAAGAGCTAATCATACCATTACTGGTGATGTCACCCAGCCTGGCTCATCTCATAGATTAATAGCAGAGATGTGATAGAGGCCAATAAGTCATTACAATTCTGTCTCCATTGAAGGAAATTATGAACCGGATAATGTCTGATCGCTGCTATGGTCGGTATCTGCTGATCTCTTCCAGACATCCCTTCCTGTAATGACATTTGTAAAGGACCCTGCTGGGCAGCTGCTCCTGGTAACCCCTGCAGTGCCAGTCCGAGGCATTCACCCAGCGGAGGCAGCAATCACCTTTGCCTGCTCTTGCTCAGGGATTACAGGAGACAGACGAGTATGGGGAGAAGGTGGATGAGGCTGTCATCTCTGCACAGCGCTAATCTTATCACGTCTCCATGTAATAGGGGGCAGCGACGGCTCCTGCCAGGGTCATTCAGGGACAATTACCCGCACCTCTCACTGGAGAATGGAGTCGCTGCATAATCTGCTGACACTAATGGGAGACGTCCCTTTAGGATTCACTAAAGGGAAATGTGCAAAAGCCATAGGAGGAATCTGCGATAGAACTGGAGAATAAAGCCGGAGAAAAGGGTCATCACCGCTTCATAAATCACCCATAATTCAGTTACTGTGCGCCTTGTCATAATTGAAAGAACCAGTATACATTGTAGCACCATCCTGGGAGAACTGTGGGCCTGATTCAGAGCCGGACGCTATTTGCGCTCGCTCGTCCAGAAAAAGGGGCTGGCTATTTAAATTAACCGTTCGCTCTTTGCGGTCTGTTCACGCCTCTATGTCTGAACGAGTGTACGAAACATGCGAACGTAATTTTGAAAAAAACGCCCCCTGGCCGCTCGCATCATACGAGCTAGCAAAAGAAAAAGAAAAAAGGACTCTTTGTGGGGGCTAACGATAGGTGTGGAGATAATTGGTCACATGCCAAAAGCTAAAACGTAACTTTTATTATATAATATTAAAAGAGGTAATCAGCGTGAATTCAACATATAGACAGACACACAACCAAATATGAAACAGATAAAGTTAATAAGGATTGGTTGAAGAAAATATATTCTGGACGACAATATATTATTTTTGATGATCAACAATAGGACGAATAAATTGATGATCCATCAAGATAAGTATCACATTGTATCATTAAATCCATAGATTTCTCATATTGTCAAAATTCACAACGCGCGTTTCGCCGTGGACAGGCTTGTTCACAGTCCCAACGCACCATACGTCATGTCCGCTATTTATTAGATTAATCGAGTGCATCGGACGGCGTATAAACTGCTCGCTATTGTTGTGGTTGGTTTTTCCTACCACAATCATGCGAGCAGTTCTAACTATAAAACAACCAAGTGACGTGGGCAATGACGCTGCTTTGTTAATTATGCACACCCTTAAAACGCCCGTTTTGACCTTTTGGCACGCCTGCGTTCAGATCTCCTCTCCCCGTTTTCAAGCACCTTCCCCTGTTACCACCCACAAACGCCTCATCCTGTCACTCAAAATAGCAGGCACTCGCTATTTAGCGAGCACACGATTTTCAGCCGCACTGACTGGTTTGCGCATGCGTATTAAAATCCGTACGCATGTGCAGTTGTGCGAACATCGGTCGGAAAGAAACGGGCGGCCACTTACGAGCGGCTCTGAATCAGGCCCTGTGTACATGAGAGAGACGGAAATCACAATGCACAGCGGCCACTCACACGTCTGTCCATAGAGAGACTACTGGTCTTATTGTCATTGTTATACTTATTGTTTACGTGTAATAGAACCAATGTGACCTGCGGTTCTCAGACGCCAGCGCATTCGAGAAGGGGGAGACGACATCTCGGGCTCCCGATATGTCTGTCTTCACACTGCTACCAGGGATTGCGGATGGGCAGGTTACCGGAGGAAGACGCTGGACAGGTAAATGTACATGAATGGCTACAAGACATCACTATATATGGCATCGATGTGATGCGATATATGTGATATTTTCCAGTAGCCAGTTCATGTTCCACAGGAATAGACCCCTTTGTTGGGATATATGGCCATTTCATGACAGGGGTGCTGGGACACTTGGGACTGGGTCCTTCTTGTGCTTTATAGGTCACCGACCACCTGAAGATCAGTGTTTATATCTAATGGCACTATACAGGCTGCCCGCTGTCTCCATGACATCCATACTCAGTATGGAGGCCTTGGCCTGGACAATTAGGCCAAATGCTGACACGGAGGGGCTTATTTACAAAGCGTCGGGCTGTAAAACCTGACGGTTCTGATCGTGTACGCCCGACATTTAAAAGGGCAATGATTTGAGCTGCCATGTCCTGCTAGTAAAAGCATTGCTCTTTTACATATCATAAACATATGCTCTTTTACATATCTGGCATAAACACCATCACCCTTAAAGGTGTCCTATTGGCTAAGGAAGAACTCGTACTTGCAATGAAAGCTGGGAACCCTTCTAGTCGCAATTACCGGCCCAGTTACCAATCTTTCATCGATTATGAAGGAGTTTGCGTCCTTTGACCAATTATCCAATTTCAAAATAAATTACTGGAAATCAGTATTCCTTGATGTGTTTTTAATGGTAACGGGTCTGCAGTCGGCATACTGGTTTCCATGGCCCCCCTCACAAAGTCACTATCTAAGCATTACTCTTTCACCAGACAATGACTCAGCGAGGCTCGGACCTGACAACGTGCTCCGCAGACATTTTTCTGGTCAGCTAAAATAAATATCATCTTAATGCAAATACTTCTCAGAATTGTGTATGTACTCCAGGTGCTGCCCCCTTCATACATGACTGACCTCCAGAAAATGGTATCTGGTTTTGTCTGAGGAGGCATGAGGCCCAGATGTAGCTGGTGTCGAAGCTGAATAATTGAGTGAGACAAGTTCAGTTTAAAATTTAATCGCAGCGACGCCATCTTGCGAATGGCCGCAAGACTCCATGTTGGAAATGAGATCGCAAGACACCATTTTGTGTGGTCAGCATTAATTCAAGTTATAACCCAGGAGCTAAGAACAGATGGCAATGTTTTTGTTTACCTACAAAGGGCAACGGGAAAAACCAGCTGTCTGAGTAGAAGTAAATAAGAAGAGACAATGGGTATTTTTACATACAAATTGGGAATCCCTGGATGCAGATAAAGTATAGCTGTGGCAATTGTAATATAATATCTACACAATTGGATTTGCCTGAATCCTAGACAGGATGTCTCCAAATCCCACAATTTGAGGTGATACATTTGCACTTCACACAAGAGTCTGTGAGAACAAAAGAGATTTTGTTTTCCTTTGAACACAGCAGGTGGGGGCCTGCTGACAGAGGGCATGTAGAATTACAACCCTCAGCCATCCACACTGCTGGATGTTCACTTCGTGTATGAGAGATTATGCACTTAAATCTCACCCATTAATAACTAGCGTCCTTATATCAAACCCCGAATACCCACACACTACATATTCGCACACAAGGTTCCATTAGCATCAAATTGTATGATTCAAGTTGGTTAAGTTAGTTTAAATGCTAAGAAATAGAGGTTTTTGATATCTAAGGTATTATACATGATAAGCAAGGTATGTTTCGTCTCGTTCTGATGCCTACGCTTTTTACAGAATCCTGGTGTTATCGGTGGAGAGATCGCATCATGCAAACTCCAGTTATGGATCGCAGAACTTATAAGCAACAAAATGTTTTAGTTGATGGAATGTTACAGGAGGAGTTACCAGAAAGACCCCGGCTGTTAGAGGCAGGGAAAGTCTATTTGAAACAACCTGTTAAATGTGTCGTTACATATGCTCCTCCTCTGGGAACCAATGAGATCAGCAGGAAGTTTCCCCTTTGTCCTGTTTCAGTCTGGGGGGGAATAAATACATGTGTCCAAACACTGGTTTGCCAGTTCATGCTGAATTTTGGGTGAACTGAGGATATCTAGTCAGAAGTCTATCTCTGGGTCCGGAGGTGCAGCGTATGTATAACCGTACTTGGTCTGTATTATTTCCTTTTTACGCCTAAATTATGTATGTATAGATTGCGTGTAACTGACTGTACTTTTACCTGAATAATACTTGTGCGTTGGAAACACAGATTCCACTCCTGTCTTTATTTGCGGTTAAACTGCGTACGCAATTAGCTTTCTGTTTAGAGGTTCTAGGCAGGTGAATCTTAGAGGTTTATAGGCAGGTTTTGTCTTAGAGGTTCTAGGCAGGTGAATCTTAGAGGTTTATAGGCAGGTTTTGTCTTAGAGGTTCTAGGCAGGTGAATCTTAGAGGTTTATAGGCATTAATGTATTAAAAGATTTATTTACAAATTTAACACTGGGATGTGCTGTTCAGACAGATGCCTCTTATTTATTAGATATTATTATTATTGCTCAGTGGGAACCTGGACTGGAAGTAATAAACAATTGGTGACTACTGAAAGCTTCTCCCTTCAGAACCCTACATGTTATACCTTGGTAGCCATCTATTCCCTGGGTTCAGCATTCAACAGCGTCTCCTACTCTAGAATAGTGGTGGTAATTGCCATATTAAACATAAATTCTATCTGCCCTGTCCCCTCTTACTCATAATACAGATTTTCCCCCAGGCCTACTCACAGGCCTGAGCGTCATGATCATTGGTGGTCTCTGGTGCATTGGCCAGCTGTGGGAGGGGGGGATTCAACCTTTTTGGGAACAACAGGAAGAGTTCTCCCTTTTGCCTATGACCATTGGTGCCATCTACAACACAGACACTTTATACAGATAGCTGGGAAGCAGAACCCTCTCTCTATGATCTGAGATGTTCAGCAAGGCACACTACTTCCACTATGTACAGAACATTGCGGGAGAGCACATCTAACACCCCGCTGACGTATGGAACTGGGAAGTGCATCGTCCCTCAGATGAAAATGCCTGGACAAAGGTCTTCCAATCACCTCAAGCTTGCTCCGCTTGTCGCTCAGTACTGGAGACCAAATTAAACTACACTCCAGATGGTACAGAACCCCGGTACTAATACACAATGTCTATCCAAACACTTCAGCATCAAGTGTGGCAGCCTCGGGTCCCATACTGCACATGTGCTGGGAGTGCCCTCCTTTTGGAAAACTGTAATATCTTTCTGGAACGACCCCGATTCCAGCTAGATGATGATATTTGTATACACATGTTCCTGCCCTCCTCAGGCATATAAACAGGCTGTGTGACTGCACAATCAGTGCTGCTTTGTACATGGCGCACGTCACCAGAGCCTCATCAGCCGGGCTCCGAGACAGCGAGATTAGTACCGGCAGCTTATTTAGGTAAAGCCCGTGCTGATTACTACTGCGAAGCATGAGACGCTCCCTGGGCGGCACACATGTCTCCGGCTGTTTATGTTCAGGTAAAAGTAGCAGCGTTCTTCCTGCACAGAGAACTAGAAGGTTCCTAATGAACATAGGATAGCGAGGCAGAATAACAATAACAGAAATTGCTGCTGAGAGAGCTGTGCAGGGTCCTGCGGAGAAACCCGAGAGCTCTGACTCGCCCTGGCACCAGCTGGTGGGCTCAGTCCATAAGCTGGTGACAAAAGATTGCCAACAGGAAAGGGTTACTGTCTATCACTTATTCATAGCAGCCCTGTCCTCGCCCAGCTGCTCTCATCCCTGGCAGCAGAGATGTCACTGCTGGACCACAGCTGGTAGTAACAGAAATAACGCTATCGGTTACAGTGAGGGGCACCCAACTTGTCTGTGGGAAACAAACACTAAGGGGCCAACCCTATTAGGTGCCAATGGCGAGTAGCGAGTCTGTTTCTTGAAACTCACACACTTCGCAGCGAAGCGCGCTCCCGAGAATTCTCCAATCCAATAAAAAATGAATATTGGCAGTACTGGCAGCGGAGGGGTGTGAACTGACTGCCAAATGAGATCTGCGAGAAATGCATGAAAATGTGGGGAGACCATCCTGGACCCCCCAAAATGGATCATTTTGTTAGCAGGACCGTATAGGCGGCTGTTTGTGGGCATTAGGAAGCTAATGTAGGTTTTTAAATGGTGTCAAATGGCTGATTTGCAAGAAAATTATAAAGAAAAAAACTTTTTTTGTTTGATCTCAAACTAATTAAACGAAAAAAAAAAGGATGATTTTGGGGTACTTTGAGGGCACCTTGAAAAAAATTATAAAGTTATTTTTCAACTAAAAAATTATTGTAATTAAATGTGGGGTGTCTAAACTAACGAAAAAGTTGATTTTGGGGTAATTTGAGGACATTTTTTAACCCCAAAAAATTACTTGTTAATTATTGGACTAATTGAGCCAATTGGAAACTTCCAAATGCCTAATTAGTCATTATAGGGGGTGTCCAAGGGGTTCAGCACAGTATCCCCACATTTTAACCTTAAAATAAAGATTTTCCATCTCACCCTCAGGGAGGTGCGAGTGGAAAGTTGCAAATTTAGTCTGACTGATCAGTGCGAGTTGCTAATTGGATTGAAAAATTAATTCTCTATGCGAATTCGAAGTGAAAATAGCACCTTGCACCTAATAGGATTGACCCCTAAGGGGTTTATTTACTAAGGCGCAGGTTTTTAGAAGTAGATATGTTGCTCATAGCAACCAACCAGATTCTAGCTATTATCAAAGGTGCTAGATAAATGAGTGGAACCTGATTGGTTGCTATGGGCAACATCTCCACTTCTAAAAACCCGCACTTTAGTAAATATACCCTTAAAGGTGGCATAATAATGGGAAAACGGCCAATTGGCTGGACCCACCCTGAAAAACAGCTTCTCTCTCCCTGGTGTCCTATGCAGAGAACTCATGTTATACAAATGATACACTGTAACAGGTATTCCTGAGACAAAATAAATACAAGTAAAACAATTATTAAGATGAAACTTAATATGAGCCTAAAGTCCAAAAATTAACTAAATCCTAAACTGCTGCCAGAGGGTCCCTTCCATCTACATGCCACTAATAATACCACTAGATCCACCCCTAGTATGTATCATTAAGGTACCAATATATCTGTATATAGTGTCATTTATTCACCTTCCCCTGAAACATTGTGAATATTTCTTGATTTCTCCATCAGAGAGTAAAACTGGACAATAAAATATGAAGCGGTTTGGTTGTGTCTATGGTACCGGGCTGCTCACATATAAAACGTAGGTGTCATATTAACAATCAGAGAGGAAACTTTGTGATTAGTTTTACATTCTTATCTCCAAACTGCTGCGACACGTAACGTCCTTGTCACAGGGTCTGTGGTAGGAGAGGGGGGAAACAGATTATATGTGGATCTGGAAGCGTGCATGGTATATAGGTCATATCTGACAGATTATCACATTACATAATGAGCTTCATGTGCACTATAAGTAGAAAGAGGCAACAAGTACATCGCTGCAGTCCTGCTGCACAGATAATGTACCATGTCCTTCCTGTACCGAGGAGCTTACAGTCCAGATCATTGCAGGGTGTTCTCTCTGTCCTGAGGAGCTTACAGTGCAGATCATTGCAGGGTGTCCTCTCTGTCCCGAGGAGCTTACAGTCAAGATCACTGCATGGTGCCTTCTCTGTCCTGAGGAGCTTACAGTCCAGATCATTGCAGTGTATCCTCTCTGTCCCGAGGAGCTTACAGTCCAGATCATTGCATGGTGTCCTTCCTGTCCTGAGGAGCTTACAGTCCAGATCATTGTATGGTGTCCTCTCTGTCCTGAGGAGCTTACAGTCCAGATCATTGTATGGTATCCTCTCTGTCCCGAGGAGCTTACAGTCCAGATCATTGTATGGTGTCCTCTCTGTCCTGAGGAGCTTACAGTCCAGATCATTGTATGGTATCCTCTCTGTCCCGAGGAGCTTATAGTCCAGATCATTGTAGAGTGTCCTCTCTGTCCTGAGGAGCTTACAGTCCAGATCATTGTAGAGTGTCCTCTCTGTCCTGAGGAGCTTACAGTCCAGATCATTGTAGAGTGTCCTCTCTGTCCTGAGGAGCTTACAGTCCAGATCATTGTAGAGTGTCCTCTCTGTCCTGAGGAGCTTACAGTCCAGATCATTGTAGAGTGTCCTCTCTGTCCTGAGGAGCTTACAGTCCAGATCATTGTAGAGTGTCCTCTGTCCTGAGGAGCTTACAGTCCAGATCATTGTAGAGTGTCCTCTATCCTGAGGAGCTTACAGTCCAGATCATTGTAGAGTGTCCTCTCTGTCCTGAAGAGCTTACAGTCCAGATCATTGTAGAGTGTCCTCTCTGTCCCGAGGAGCTTACAGTCCAGATCACTGAAGGGTGTCCTTCCTGTCCCGAGGAGCTTACAGTCCAGATAATTATATAGTGTCCTTTTTGATCAGAGGAAACTCCTCCCCTCCCAGACCCTTGCTGGACTATAATAAGTTACAATAAGTTATGTTATTAGCATACATAACTTTACCCCCTGTGAGGATTCCAGAGTAATTTCAGCACTTATTGCCCTGAGAGCCGATTGGTCTGGCTGTAGGTCAGCTTTATTAGTTGCCCCTGACTTTCCTAGTACTGGTGGGTTAAATACATCAACTATGAAAATATTGGGTGAAAAATGCATGTACTATATATAAACACAGAGCTGACAATAATTGCACAAATGTGGCAACCAGGAGGGTTCCTCCAGCCATACAAACTATCCTATTTAAATTCCACATATTGCGGTGGTAAGAACTTATTTTCATTGTCTATTTAATTATGAAAACTATCCTTCCAGGATAGTGACCATCCCAGCGCAGAGTGAAAAGCCTTTGTTATATAGCCTCAATACTAAAAAGGTGTCTTCATCATGTGCCCAAAGAAAAAGGCCCCTAAATCACAGTCACTTAGATGAGCCACGCTCTTTACTCCTCTACCTAAATGATGGAGACTAAGCGCAGTGTCTTCCTGCTTTTGGTGTGTACAGAGAGAGACATTCAATTAGCCGCGAAAAGTCCCGTACTTTTCGCCTACATCGTTGGTTTTCAATGCCAAAAAGTATCGCATGCGTGCCTGCTTTTCGCCATATTCAGTTAGAAATCGTTGAAAACGGGACCCGGCGAAACTGTAACATGCAAAAAGTGTGAATAGCCCTGCTGAAGGTATTTGGGGTACTTAAATGCTCTCAATAGCTGCTATCTTGCGTCTTTGCATAAGTGGTGAAGAATAGCATTTAGCATTTTTTTTTGCTCAAAATAAGTAGTCCCAGCAAATTTGGGGTACATGAAAATGGGTGCTAGCATATTCTTAAGTTGCTAAAGTGTAGTTTTAAAAATCCACCTGCCATAACCACCTGAAAGCTTAAAAACACCTGGGGCATACTTAGGGACCCCCCTGAAGTCTATTTCGCTAGTTTTTAAGTTTATCCCCCAACTTTGGACTTTTTCACCCCCAGAACGAAAGTACTTTTTTGGGGTGATCTGAAGACTTTTTTAAACTTTTGACGCAGTTTACCTTTGGGGGACTGTCCCAAGGGTGCAGGGGGGTTTTCCGAAGTATGCACCCCAAAACCCCATTTCATAGCCAAAAGTTTTTCGCCTATTACATTGCATTGCGATTTTGCGTACGCAAAAACCATTTGGAATTGAATACGGAGAAAACTTTCAGACTAGCGAAATGACGTCACTCGCGATACTTTTCCGCAGAAACCACCTTTTCGCACCTAATTGAATACGGCCCATAGTAGTAAAGTCCATGGAGGCTTCGCAATCCATTTGCGGCAAACTTGTCTTCCTGTAACTAGTCCAACCGGAGCTGTAACCTCAAATCAGCATTGTCCAGAAGGCATCTTTTAAAACTGCTCTCAAGCACACACTTACCGAAGGATGCCCATGGACCTCACTGTGGTGTGTGGCTCCAGCATGTCTGCTAATGCAGTGGGAAACCTTTTAGAAAATACAACAGCCAGATTGCATATAAGCAAGAGTGGTGCTGCTGATCAGCACAATGAGTGGCATTTTGCATGAAGAGGTCATATTAGTAACAATACGATACGAGAACACAAGATTGTTGGAAAGTGTGACGCCTTCTGCCAGCATTGGGTGTGTGGTTACTGGGTATTGAACAGAAGAAGGATATTTCATATTACAGTCAGTCTGTTGTTCAATCAACTAACAGAGTGAATAATGCACAAGAGATAATTGTACAATATTAAAACAATGTTTCCATCAATCCATGAATGAAATTGTCCTCTATTGTCACAATAGCATCTTTACTTCCCCAAGAAAGTCAGTAACAGGAGTCAGTACTGAGACATCTGGCCACAAAGTAGGATTTCAGATGGATTCATAGCTACCTGCTCAGCTCCTGCAGCCGAAGAACTGGGCTCCATCAATAGACACGTACAGTGACATGGCAAGCAATCTGCCAGACACAGTACAACAGGGAAGCAGTCAGAAGAACAGCCGCATATTAGTATGGGGAACAGTGTGTGTGTGTGTGTCACACATAGACAAGGACTATAGTATCAGCACTAGATCAATGTGCAGCAAAACACAACTACAAAGCCGGATAACACTCCATAGATGTCACTATTGGGACTCCAGTTGTGTCATAAATCTAACACTGATAGGAGGGTTAATTACTAAAAGTGCAAACATCTGGTACCCTGTAATCACCGGGACGAGAATTGTGCAACACGCCGCAAGGTCACTGTCAGCACTTTCTAAAGACAATTTTATGCTTTAACATATTATATTTTTTGGGATGTATAAAAGACCTTTGACCATTTGTAATTACTGGTTCAGCACAAACGTGGTGGAGATTGGTGATAGAGGAGGAGAGGGGTGGGCGGTGCACAAACAAATGGCGCCATAGGGGCTTAAATAAATACGCCTGGCAGAATCCGATCAGACATCGCTTGCACTGTGTAACTTGCACCTGATTGATGAAAGCTTAAATATAGGGGAATAGTTACTAAAGTAAGAGTGTTTAGAAGTGGAGATGTTGCCCATAGCAACCAACCAGATTCTAGCTATTATCTTCTAGAAGGTGCTAGTGAAATGTTAAGAAGAATCTGATTGGTTGATATGGGCAACATCTCCCCTTCTAAACACTCTCACTTCAGTAACTACACCCCATAGTATCTATGCACCTTTTGTTATTTGTACATAACTAGGTAAAATGTTGCCAACTTATAATTAATGAAAATATTACGATGTTTTTAAACGCTTCCAGGTTTAGTAGAAAACCAAATCCAGGGCGGTCAGTATACAACAAGCAGTTCCCCATGTGTAATCTCCGATCGGACATCTAAATCCTTAAATGTGAGTTTATATTTCTCCCATGGAATCAGCATTTACTGGTGATGGAAGCGGGGTCAGGAGGCGATAAAAGCGCCGTTTTGTAGATTAGGACGAAGCTGCATCCGGCTGACAACGTTCAGTTTGCAGAAGAAGAGATAAATCATCCGTTTCGGTAAACAAGCACAACTGCAGTCTTTGTACCCATGTGTCTGGATTGCAATGTAACAACGTAATAACTGAACACAAACTAGTTTTGTTTATTTGCATCATTGTAATACAAGATCAGGTTATAGTTGTTATCTCCTAGGAGTAAATAGCAGTACTGCCCCTGCAGTAGCCAATCAACAGCACACCAGTCCAGTGCCTCACCACACCAGTCCAGTGCCTCGGTACATGTATCGCTAGCATCACGTAAACAAAACAAGAATAAATCCATTAGGTGACCTGAAAAACTGAACGACTAGCGTCCAGTCCTTCAGGTCGCCTAGGTGTGGTTCCCGCACTGAAGGTCATTCAGTGCAGGAGACCGACCTCCTATCTGAGAACATGCCGAACCGGACGATCGTCGTCGGGTTGAGACGGGCATGTTCCACAGATAGTGGGCAAGGACCCAGCGTGCACGCGCTTCGCTGGTTTTGGTCATATCGTTCAGAAAGTCGTCTAATTGATAGGCCCCTTAACTTCCTCTCTAAGATGGAACCACCTAACGTCCCTATCACAAAGCAGAAGTCTTTAGCAGAGCACTTACATTCAGTAATGAAAGAGTCTCTCAGCGGGCTCTGACCTATTCCCCAGGCAATGAGAGACTGACTAGAGCACTGACACCTATTATCAGCCTCTCACAGGTGATTTGGCAATCAAGGCTGCTAATTAGCACTTCAGAGGAGCTAAGAATCTGGGGCATACTGTACATACATATCTCCACTTCATAACCTCCCCAGTGCTTCTGTCACAAAATTCACCAAGAGCACCTAAATGTCTATCAGTATCACACATTCCCTGTCCTAGTTTTTTAAACTGAGCAAATATTAGGCACAATTAAGAACAAGATGTTTTAGTAGATGCCATTTGTTACTGGGTAATATATTATAATAGTTAGGTTTATGTTAGGACATGATGAACAAATAATACAATATTGTTCATATTTGTTTGCAACCATGTTACCACCTTCTCCCGGCGAGATTGCGCCAGTATTTGCCTTCATTAAGGCACGCCCCAATCACATGACTGCAGTAGTTAATGCAGACAATCACTGACAAGGCAGCTCCCATTTAGGGTCTCCTGAGGAAGTAATAAAGCCTGATGTATTGATAAAGTGCTGATGGCGAATCAGGTTGAGTAATAAATGTATCTGGTTTTATTTATACAACGTTCTGGCTGCATATGATGTGTCTGTAGCTGTTACTACGTCTCTTTTCTCTATTCCTGATTGCTGATCGGTACAGTACTGATAGAAAGACAAGCTGTGGCTGATGTGGAACTGCAAGTCTCAGCATGGGTAGAATGTTATTTTCTAATAAATAAAATATATATCTAGCGTTAACCCCAACCCCTAATACCGTCAGGATTGTGGAGCCAGGAACCGGTCTGCTGTCGGGATTCTGGGACCGGGATTGTGACTACATCCTGTTAGCAGGGATACTTACCTTACACAGGTGTGTTTACTTTGTGATTAATTGACAAGTTAGCTGGATTTAAATGTAGGCAAGAATCTTGCTAATTATTCAGCATTTGTCATTATATGTAAATAAACAGACCTAATAAACACTAAGCACTCTCATAAATGGGGCTTTATTTGGTAAAGTATATATCCTTTCCCATAAGACAGAATCTATAAAAATGTTTTAGGGACTCTTGTAAGTGGATACACATTGTTGGCAGCTAATTATATAAACTACTTATATTAATGGAAGACTTCAAGACAGGTATAAAAATATGTGCCTAACTTGCCAAGTTACTCCTCAGTACATAACACCAGTACACTGGCTCATCTGTGTTACTCCTCAGTACATAACACTAGTACACTGGCTCATCTGTGTCTAACCTGCCAAGTTACTCCTCAGTACATAACACCTGTACACTGGCTCATCTGTGTTACTCCTCAGTACATAACACCAGTACACTGGCTCATCTGTGCCTAACCTGCCAAGTTAATCCTCAGTACATAACACCAGTACACTGGCTCATCTGTGTTACTCCTCAGTACATAACACCTGTACACTGGCTCATCTGTGCCTAACCTGCCAAGTTAATCCTCAGTACATAACACCAGTACACTGGCTCATCTGTGTTACTCCTCAGTACATCACAGTAGTACACTGGTTCATCTGTGTCTAACCTGCCAAGTTACTCCTCAGTACATAACACGAGAACACTGGCTCATCTGTGTCTAACCTGCCAAGTTACTCCTCAGTACATAACACCAGTACACTGGCTCATCTGTGTTACTCCTCAGTACATAACACCAGTACACTGGTTCATCTGTGTCTAACCTGCCAAGTTACTCCTCAGTACATAACACCAGTACACTGGCTCATCTGTGTTACTCCTCAGTACATAACACCAGTACACTGGCTCATCTGTGTTACTCCTCAGTACATAACACTAGGGGTGAGCGGGTTCGGATTTCTGAAATCCGAACCCCCCCGAGCCCCCCCGATCCAAGTCCGATCCGAGTTAGGCTCGACTTTTCCCGCCTGACTCGGATCTGAAATCGAGGCAAAACGTCATCATCCCGCCTTCCGAGTCTCGCGGGTTTTGGATCCTATATAAGGTACCCGCGTCGGCGCCATTTTCTCACTCGGCTGTGGACAGTGAAGAGGGAGGGTGGGAGTTAGGGCTGTGTAGTGTAGTGTAGTGCTGCTGTTGTCCACTACTTCAAAGTCCATAGGGGCTGGCTGTGTTGTGCTGTGCTGCTGTTGTTAATAGGGGCTGTGTCCACTACTTCAAAGTCCATAGGGGCTGGCTGGACTGTGTTGTGCAGTCAGTTCTCCATAGGGGCTGTGTCCACTCCAAAGTCCTGTGCAGTGTCCCAGTCCTAAAGGGGTGCTGTAGTGTTGTCCAGGGGGTGCTCTGTCCATCAGGGGTGCTCCCCCCAAGTGCTAAAAAAATAATATATTTTCTGTGTTTGTGAATTGTGTGCGCAGTAGCCGCACGTGCATCAACAAAGTAGTGCCAAGCGTGCGCCTGTGTCATAAGTAAAGGGCTGGCTGGCTTGACCGTTAAGGGTGCTGTAACCCCCGAAAGTACACTCCAGTCCAAACCAAAAAAAAAATTATTTTCTGTGTTTGTGAATTGTGTGCGCAGTAGCCGCACGTGCATCAACAAAGTAGTGCCAAGAGTGCGCCTGTGTCATAAGTAAAGGGCCGGCTGGCTTGACCGTTAAAGGGTGCTGTAACCCCCAAAGTACACTCCAGTCCAAACCAAAAAAAAAATTATTTTCTGTGTTTGTGAATTGTGTGCGCAGTAGCCGCACGTGCATCAACAAAGTAGTGCCAAGCGTGCGCCTGTGTCATAAGTAAAGGGCCGGCTGGCTTGACCGTTAAAAGGGTGCTGTAACCCCCAAAGTACACTCCAGTCCAAACCAAAAAAAAAATTATTTTCTGTGTTTGTGAATTGTGTGCGCAGTAGCCGCACGTGCATCAACAAAGTAGTGCCAAGCGTGCGCCTGTGTCATAAGTAAAGGGCCGGCTGGCTTGACCGTTAAGGGTGCTGTAACCCCCGAAAGTACACTCCAGTCCAAACCAAAAAAAAAAAAATTTTCTGTGTTTAGCCGCACGTATATATCAAATCGATATAACATAAATGGAGCACCAAACTTTCTCCGATAAAAATAAAATAGAGAAAGATCAAGAACCACTTCCTCCTAGTGCTGAAGCTGCTGCCACTAGTCATGACATAGACGATAACATGCCATCAACGTCGTCTGCCAAGGCCGATGCCCAATGTCATAGTAGAGGGCACATACAATCCCAAATGGCAAAGTTCAGGAAAATGACCTTGAAAAAGACATTTAAATCAGCTGAAGAGAAACGTAAACTTGCCAATATGCCATTTACGACACGGAGTGGCAAGGAACGGCTAAGGTCGATCCCTAGTATGTTCATGACTAGTGGTTCAGCTTCACATGACGATGGAAGCCCTCCTCCCACTAAAAAAATCAAAAGAGTTAAGCTGGCAAAAGCACAGCGAAGAACTGTGCTTTCTAAGAAGATATCACAAATCCCCAAGGAGAGTCCAAGTGTGGTGGTGGTTGCGATGCCTGACCTTCCCAGCACTGGACGGGAAGAGGTGGCTCTTTCCACCATTTGCACGCCCCCTGCAAGTGCTGAAAGGAGCACCCACAGTCCACTTGCTGATATGCAAATTGAAGATGTCACTGTTGAAGTACAACAGGATGAGGATACTGGTGTAGCTGGCGCTGAGGAGGAAGTTGGCGAGGAGGATTCTGATGGTGATGTGGTTTGTTTAAATCAGGCTCCGGGGGAGACAGTTGTTGTCCGTGGGATGAAAAAGCCCATCACGGTCATGCCTGGGCAGAAGACCAAACATTCCACCTCTTTGGTCTGGCAATATTTCTATCCAAATCCGGACAACAACTGTCTTGCCATATGTACCATATGTAAAGGTGAAATAAGTAGGGGTAGGGACGTCAACCACCTAGGAACATCCTCCCTTATACGGCACCTGCAGCGCGTTCATAAAAAGTTACTGTCAAGTTCAGAAACTTTGGCTAAGACCGTAAGCAGTCCAGGGACACCTAAATCCCGTTGTCCTGTTGTATCCAAGCGCCTGCAAACCACACCGTCAACTCCCTCCTCGTCAATTTCCTCCTTAGTCAGGATCGGAAGTAGTCCTGCAGGCCATGTCACTGGCATGACTGACTCTCCTATCCGGGATTCCTCCGGAGGATCCTGCATTGCTACGCCTACTGCTGCTGGGAGTCGTTCATCATCCCAGAGAGGAAGTAGGAACACCACTACTTTTACTAAACAATTGACCCTCCAACAGTCCTTAGCGAGGAGGATGAAGTACGACAGCAGTCATCCTGAAGCAAAACGTATAACTGAGGCCTTGACTGCTATGTTGGTGTTAGACGTGCGTCCGGTATCCGCCATTAGTGCAGTGGGATTTAGACAATTGATGGAGGTAGTGTGTCCCCGGTTCCAAATCCCGTCTAGATTCCACTTCACTAGGCAGGCGATACTGAGACTGTACAGAAACGTCAGAAAAAGTGTCCTCAGTGTCCTGAAAAATGCCGTTGTACACAATGTCCACTTAACCACGGACATGTGGACAAGTGGAACAGGGCAGACTAAGGACTATATGACTGTGACAGCCCACTGGGTAGATGTATCGCCTTACGCAGCAACAGCAGCAGCGTCACCAGTAGCAGCATCTCAGAAACGCCAGCTCGTTACAAGGCAGGCTACGCTGTGTATCACCGGTTTCAGTAAGAGGCACACCGCCGACAACCTCTTAGAGAAACTGAGGGAAATCATCGCCCAGTGGCTTACCCCACTTAGACTCTCCTGGGGATTTGTGATATCTGACAACGCCACCAATATTGTGCGGGCATTACATCTGGGAAAATTCCAGCACGTCCCATGTTTTGCTCACACAATAAACTTGGTGGTGCAGAATTTTCTGAAAAGCGACAGGGGCGTGCAAGAGACGCTTTGGGTGGCCCGAAAAATTTCTGGCCACTTTCGCCATTCAGCGACTGCGTGCCGAAGACTGGAGTGCCAGCAAACACTCTTGAACCTGCCCCGCCATCACCTGAAGCAAGAGGTTGTGACGCGGTGGAACTCAACCCTCTATATGCTTCAGAGGATGGAGGAGCAGCAAAAGGCCATACAAGCCTATACATCCACCTATGACATAGGCAAAGGAGGGGGTATGCACCTGACTCAAGCGCAGTGGAGAATGATTTCCGTGTTGTGCAAGGTTCTCCAGCCCTTCGAACTTGCCACACGTGAAGTCAGTTCAGACACTGCCAGCTTGAGTCAGGTCATTCCCCTCATCAGGCTTTTGCAGAAGCAGCTGGAGAAAGTGAAGGAGGAGCTAAGACGGAGCGATTCAGCTCGGCATGTGGGACTTGTGGATGAAGCCCTTCATTCGCTTTGCCAGGATTCCAGGGTGGTCAATCTGTTGAAATCAGACCACTACATTTTGGCCACCGTGCTCGATCCTAGGTTTAAAGCCTATGTGGTGTCTCTCTTTCCGGCCGACACAAGCCTGCAGAGGTGCAAAGACCTGCTGGTGAACACACTGTTAGCTGAAGCGGAACGTGACACGTCAACGGCTCCTTCTTCATTTTCTCCCGCAACTGGGGCTGCCAGGAAAAAACTTAGGTATCCTAAGCAACCCGCTGGCGGTGATGCAGGGCAGGCAGGACCAAGTATGGACATCTGGTCCGGACTGAAGGACCTGGCAACAATTTCTGACATGTCTACTGTCACTGCATATGATACTGTCACCATTGACAGAATGGTGGAGGATTACATCAGTGACAGCATCCAAGTAGGCATGTCAGACAGTCCATACCTGTACTGGCAGGAAAAAGAGGCAATTTGGAGGCCCCTGTACAAACTGGCTCTATTTTACCTGAGTTGCCCCCCCTCCAGTGTGTACTCCGAAAGAGTGTTTAGTGCAGCCGGGAACCTTGTCAGCGAAAGGCGTAGGAGGTTGCTTCCACAGAATGTGGAGAAGATGATGTTCATCAAAATGAATTATCAGCTCTTCCAGGGAGACCAGCCTCCAGAAGGTACAGAGGGACCTGTGGTGGTGGATTCAAGTGGGGACGAGTTAATACTTTGTGAGGATGAGGATGTACACACTGAAGAGGGTGAGGAATCGGTGGATGAGGAGGATGAGGATGACATCTTGCCTCCGTAGAGCCAGTTTGTGCAGGGACACTTTAATTGCCAGCTTGTTTTGTGGGGGCCCAAACGAACCAATCATTTCAGCCACAGTTGTGTGGCAGACCCTGGCGCTGAAATTATTGATTTGTTAAAGTGTGCATGTCCTGTTTATACAACATAAGGGTGGGTGGGAGGGCCCAAGGACAATTCCATCTTGCACCTCTTTTTTTTCTTTGCATTATGTACAGTTTGGGGCCTAGTTTTTCTAACTGCCATCCTGTCTGCCACTGCAGTGTCACTCCTAGATGGGTCACGTGTTTGTGCCGCCCACTCGTGTCGCTTAGCATAGTCATCCAGCTACCTCGGTGCAACCTTTTGGACATAAAAACACTATTGTGAGGTGTGAGGTGTTCAGAATAGACTGGAAATGAGTGGAAATTAAGGTTATTGAGGTTAATAATAGCATAGGAGCAGAAAAACCTACAAATTCTGTGATTTTAGCTGTTTTTATGCTTTTTTTCAAAAAAATGCAGATCCAAAACACAAAACCCAGAACCCAAAACACGGAAGGGTGGTTTTGGCAAAACCAATCCAGATCCAAAACACGAAGAAAGAACCAGATCCAAAACCAAAACACAAAAAGTGGCCGGTGCACACCCCTACATAACACCAGTACACTGGCTCATCTGTGTCTAACCTGCCAAGTTACTCCTCAGTACATAACACCAGTACACTGGCTCATCTGTGTTACTCCTCAGTACATAACACCAGTACACTGGCTCATCTGTGCCTAACCAGCCAAGTTACTCCTCAGTACATAACACCAGTACACTGGCTAATCTGTGTCTAACCTGCCAAGTTACTCCTCAGTACATAACACCTGTACACTGGCTCATCTGTGTCTAACCTGCCAAGTTACTCCTCAGTACATAACACCTGTACACTGGCTCATCTGTGCCTAACCTGCCAAGTTAATCCTCAGTACATAACACCAGAACACTGGCTCATCTGTGTTACTCCTCAGTACATAACACCAGTACACTGGCTCATCTGTGTTACTCCTCAGTACATAACACCAGTACACTGGCTCATCTGTGTCTAACCTGCCAAGTTACTCCTCAGTACATAACACCTGTACACTGGCTCATCTGTGTCTAACCTGCCAAGTTACTCCTCAGTACATAACACCTGTACACTGGCTCATCTGTGTCTAACCTGCCAAGTTAATCCTCAGTACATAACACCAGAACACTGGCTCATCTGTGCCTAACCTGCCAAGTTAATCCTCAGTACATAACACCAGAACACTGGCTCATCTGTGTTACTCCTCAGTACATAACACCTGTACACTGGCTCATCTGTGTTACTCCTCAGTACATAACACCAGTGCACTGGCTCATCTGTGTCTAACCTGCCAAGTTACTCATCAGTACCTAACACCAGTACACTGGCTCATCTGTGTCCAACCTGCCAAGTTACTCCTCAGTACATAACACCTGTACACTGGCTCATCTGTGCCTAACCTGCCAAGTTAATCCTCAGTACATAACACCAGTACACTGGCTCATCTGTGTCTAACCTGCCAAGTTACTCCTCAGTACATAACACCAGTACACTGGCTCACCTGTGTCTAACCTGCCAAGTTACTCCTCAGTACATAACACCAGTACACTGGCTCATCTGTGTCTAACCTGCCAAGTTACTCCTCAGTACATAACACCAGTACACTGGCTCATCTGTATCTAACCTGCCAAGTTACTCCTCAGTACATAACACCAGTACACTGGCTCATCTGTGTTACTCCTCAGTACATAACACCAGTACACTGGCTCATCTGTGTTACTCCTCAGTACATAACACCAGTACACTGGCTCATCTGTGTTACTCCTCAGTACATAACACCAGTACACTGGCTCACCTGTGTCTAACCTGCCAAGTTACTCCTCAGTACATAACACCTGTACACTGGCTCATCTGTGCCTAACCTGCCAAGTTAATCCTCAGTACATAACACCTGTACACTGGCTCATCTGTGTCTAACCTGCCAAGTTACTCCTCAGTACATAACACCTGTACACTGGCTCATCTGTGTCTAACCTGCCAAGTTAATCCTCAGTACATAACACCAGTACACTGGCTCATCTGTGTTACTCCTCAGTACATAACACCAGTACACTGGCTCATCTGTGTTACTCCTCAGTACATAACACCAGTACACTGGCTCATCTGTGTCTAACCTGCCAAGTTACTCCTCAGTACATAACACCTGTACACTGGCTCATCTGTGTCTAACCTGCCAAGTTAATCCTCAGTACATAACACCTGTACACTGGCTCATCTGTGTCTAACCTGCCAAGTTACTCCTCAGTACATAACACCAGTACACTGGCTCATCTGTGTTACTCCTCAGTACATAACACCTGTACACTGGCTCATCTGTGTCTAACCTGCCAAGTTACTCCTCAGTACATAACACCTGTACACTGGCTCATCTGTGTCTAACCTGCCAAGTTAATCCTCAGTACATAACACCTGTACACTGGCTCATCTGTGCCTAACCTGCCAAGTTAATCCTCAGTACATAACACCAGTACACTGGCTCATCTGTGTCTAACCTGCCAAGTTAATCCTCAGTACATAACACCAGTACACTGGTTCATCTGTGTCTAACCTGCCAAGTTACTCCTCAGTACATAACTCCTGTACACTGGCTCATCTGTGCCTAACCTGCCAAGTTACTCCTCAGTACATAACACCAGTACACTGGCTCATCTGTGTCTAACCTGCCAAGTTACTCCTCAGTACATAACACCAGTACACTGGCTCATCTGTGTCTAACCTGCCAAGTTACTCCTCAGTACATAACACCAGTACACTGGCTCATCTGTGTCTAACCTGCCAAGTTACTCCTCAGTACATAACACCAGAACACTGGCTCATCTGTGTTACTCCTCTGTACATAACACCAGTACACTGGCTCATCTGTGTCTAACCTGCCAAGTTACTGCTCAGTACATAACACCTGTACACTGGCTCATCTGTGCCTAACCTGCCAAGTTAATCCTCAGTACATAACACCAGTACACTGGCTCATCTGTGTCTAACCTGCCAAGTTACTCCTCAGTACATAACACCAGTACACTGGCTCATCTGTGTCTAACCTGCCAAGTTACTCCTCAGTACATAACACCAGTACACTGGCTCATCTGTGTCTAACCTGCCAAGTTACTCCTCAGTACATAACACCAGAACACTGGCTCATCTGTGTCTAACCTGCCAAGTTACTCCTCAGTACATAACACCAGTACACTGGCTCATCTGTGTCTAACCTGCTAAGTTACTCCTCAGTACATAACACCAGTACACTGGCTCATCTGTGTTACTCCTCAGTACATAACACCTGTACACTGGCTCATCTGTGTCTAACCTGCCAAGTTACTCCTCAGTACATAACACCTGTACACTGGCTCATCTGTGCCTAACCTGCCAAGTTAATCCTCAGTACATAACACCAGTACACTGGCTCATCTGTGTCTAACCTGCCAAGTTACTCCTCAGTACATAACACCAGTACACTGGCTCATCTGTGTCTAACCTGCCAAGTTACTCCTCAGTACATAACACCAGTACACTGGCTCATCTGTGTCTAACCTGCTAAGTTACTCCTCAGTACATAACACCAGTACACTGGCTCATCTGTGTTACTCCTCAGTACATAACACCTGTACACTGGCTCATCTGTGTCTAACCTGCCAAGTTACTCCTCAGTACATAACACCTGTACACTGGCTCATCTGTGCCTAACCTGCCAAGTTACTCCTCAGTACATAACACCAGTACACTGGCTCATCTGTGTCTAACCTGCCAAGTTAATCCTCAGTACATAACACCAGTACACTGGCTCATCTGTGTTACTCCTCAGTACATAACACCAGTACACTGGCTCATCTGTGTCTAACCTGCCAAGTTACTCCTCAGTACATAACACCTGTACACTGGCTCATCTGTGGCAGGTGTCTAACCTGTACACTGGCTCATCTGTGTCTAACCTGCCAAGTTACTCCTCAGTACATAACACCTGTACACTGGCTCATCTGTGCCTAACCTGCCAAGTTAATCCTCAGTACATAACACCAGTACACTGGCTCATCTGTGTCTAACCTGCCAAGTTACTCCTCAGTACATAACACCAGTACACTGGCTCATCTGTGTCTAACCTGCCAAGTTACTCCTCAGTACATAACACCAGTACACTGGCTCATCTGTGTCTAACCTGCTAAGTTACTCCTCAGTACATAACACCAGTACACTGGCTCATCTGTGTTACTCCTCAGTACATAACACCTGTACACTGGCTCATCTGTGTCTAACCTGCCAAGTTAATCCTCAGTACATAACACCAGTACACTGGCTCATCTGTGTTACTCCTCAGTACATAACACCAGTACACTGGCTCATCTGTGTCTAACCTGCCAAGTTACTCCTCAGTACATAACACCAGTACACTGGCTCATCTGTGTCTAACCTGCCAAGTTACTCCTCAGTACATAACACCTGTACACTGGCTCATCTGTGCCTAACCTGCCAAGTTAATCCTCAGTACATAACACCAGAACACTGGCTCATCTGTGTTACTCCTCAGTACATAACACCAGTACACTGGCTCATCTGTGTTACTCCTCAGTACATAACACCAGTACACTGGCTCATCTGTGCCTAACCTGCCAAGTTACTCCTCAGTACATAACACCAGTACACTGGCTCATCTGTGTCTAACCTGCCAAGTTACTCCTCAGTACATAACACCTGTACACTGGCTCATCTGTGTCTAACCTGCCAAGTTACTCCTCAGTACATAACACCAGTGTGTGGTGACCGGCTGTGTGTGCAGCAGTAGGAGAGCCCTCTGTGTGACTGGTGACCGGCTGTGTGTGTGGCAGCAGGAGAGGCCTCTGTGTGTCTGGTGACCGGCTGTGTGTGCGGCAGTAGGAGAGCCCTCTGTGTGTCTGGTGACCGGCTGTGTGTGTGGCAGCAGGAGAGCCCTCTGTGTGTCTGGTGACCGGCTGTGTGTGTGGCAGCAGGAGAGGCTTCTTTGTGTCTGGTGACCGGATGTGTGTGCGGCAGAAGGAGAGCCCTCTGTGTGTCTGGTGACCGGATGTGTGTGCGGCAGCAGGAGAGCCCTCTGTGTGTCTGGTGATCGGCTGTGTGTGTGGCAGCAGGAGAGCCCTCCGTGTGTCTGGTGACCGGCTGTGTGTGTGGCAGCAGGAGAGCCCTCTGTGTGTCTGGTGACTGGCTGTGTGTGTGGCAGCAGGAGAGCCCTCTGTGTGACTGGTGACCGGCTGTGTGTGTGGCAGCAGGAAAGCCCTCTGTGTCTGGTGACCGGCTGTGTGTGTGGCAGCAGGAGAGCCCTCTGTGAGTCTGGTGACCGGCTGTGACTGTGGCAGCAGGAGAGCCCTCTGTGTGTCTGGTGACTGGCTGTGTGTGAGGCAGCAGGAGAGTCCTCTGTGTGTCTAGTGATCGGCTGTGTGTGTGGCAGCAGGAGAGGCTTCTTTGTGTCTGGTGACCGGCTGTGTGTGTGGCAGCAGGAGAGCCCTCTGTGTGTCTGGGGACCGGCTGTGTGTGTGGCAGCAGGAGAGCCCTCTGTGTGTCTGGGGACCGGCTGTGTGTGTGGGGAGAGCCCTCTGTGTGTCTGGTGACCGGCTGTGTGTGTGGCAGCAGGAGAGCCCTCAGTGTGTCTGGGGACCGGCAGTGTGTGTGGCAGCAGGAGAGGCCTCTGTGTGTCTGGTGAGCGCTGTGTCTGCGGCACCTTAGACTTACTCAGAAGGCTGATGGCCGTCTGGTCTGCTTTCCATGTCTCCGGTTTTGTGCGTGAGCGGCGGATGTGAGATGCTGTCAGTGAGCGTCTCTAAGCACTGGACAGCGAGTGGCTCATTAGCATATTTTCGCAATTGTGGTCCATGAGAGATCGCTGCTGTGATGGTGTTTATTTCCACATCTAAATCAGGCCCTAAGTTCTATATACTGGCCAACAATATATATACTGCTTCTTATTTTCCTAATAATTATTGGAGTAATAATTATTCTCCCAGTTTAGGGGGACTCTGAGGTTAGAACTTACCCTCAGCTGTCAGTATATTCGTTGTTTGTCATTACCATAAACACGACGGTTAATGTGCGCCCCATAAATAGAATACTTGTCTGGTCTGAGACCTCTTTATGCTAATTACCCCTTATTGCAGGGAGCACCCCTGTTACTAATAATGAGGTGAATGCCTCACAATACATTTTTGTTAGGTATAGGGCTGTTGTTAATACTAGACATGACTGATTGCATCCAAACAGAATAGGTGCCTCCCATGCCAAGCAAAGGCCACATTTGCCCCTATCTGCGTGTAAGTAAAGTCTCTTAGTGCAGCTGGAGTATTGGCATATCAGCACATGCAATGCATTATAGGCAAAAAGCACCATTCACTACAAACATATTACTAGTGATCCACCAATATTACAGTATAACATGAATAATTACATAGCACAATAAGTCGGATATTCCACAAAAGTGCCTCTATGTGTGATGTAACCCAGGTAAACCAATGGTCAGTGCCGCTTTAAATTTTCAGCTCCAGCCTAGCGAGAAGGGCATGTACACAAGGGAAGCACTGTATAGTGGAATTTGCATATAGTCGCAGGCCTCCCCCCTGCTGAATCAGGCGCGCTGTGTGCATGTGATTCACTATTCCGATCGTGATTTCTATAATGTCCAGACTGATAGAGAGAATTGGGCATTTTTTTGCATGGTCCATATCGCAGTTCCGCAACATGCGACTACTTAGAGCTCTCACATTAGTAATATCCCTAGAACTGCAAAACCAATCCTAGCTATTAAAGCCGCATGTTTGGTATCCTCAGTGGGGCTGCCAGCCAAAAACACACCAGTCCGGCAGTACCGTAACTGCAGCATATAGCCGCGCTTACTTACGGGTGCGACCTAGTCGTGTCTAATTGACTTGACCCCATAGCGTGAATCATGGGCTGTGCCCTGGGTTACAGGAACGCAGAGTACACAGCACTGAGCAGCAGAATGACAGCGCGCAGGTGACGTGCGAGATAAAGATCAATCTGCAGTGTCGCCTTTCCCAGCCGAGTCCATACGATGTTCTTGTATCATAGGAAAAGATCTAATGAAGCACAGGACCGGATTACAATCAGACCGCTGACCCGGACTCTGTCATTAAATTGTGGCAGAAGTAAACCCCACCCAGAGCGGGAATTTAGCAAACACAAAATACCTGGCATAAAAAACTATTGTGAAGTGCGCGGAAATCTGGGGATACGTTCTGAAGAGGAAAGGGTTACCAGCTGATAGGAAAAAACCCTGAGATGCCTGGCACAGTAGGGTTAATTCAATGTACGGAGGGCAAAGCTCACCCCCCTGTCATCACCCCATGGAATCTGGAACCCTAAGCACAGACATATCACCCAGGAATTCCAACACAGAAATTATTGATTATATATTTTTATATAGACCATAATAAATCTCTCTCTCTCTCTCTCTCTCTCTCTCCACACCCCAGTATCTTCACCTCTTTCCAGCATTCAAACACAGCCTATACAGTGACAGTTAGGAGCTGATTGGTTGGTGCTATTTATCTCCAATTTTATCCCTCTCCAAGCTTTATTAATTCTTCCCTTAAATGCTATAGACAAGCCTGGGGCCCACATTAGCTGCATAGGCTGCCATGTTAGAAGTAAGACCAATTTAAACTGGGCACTAGAGCTGGTAATGCCCATTAGGGGAGTGTAAAAGTCCCCACACACAGAGTTATATAGCGGCCGATCCGACGATTTTGAACGATATCGCCACTATAGTTCCATGTATGGGCATGATACCATCCTCTGCACGCTCCCATGGGATCGTCTTCGCTACTCCAGATCGTTCTGAATGTTCAATTGATCTGGGGGATCGACGAACGATCCCACGCAGCGCTATGCGAATGGGGGAGGGGGGTGCCTGCATATTGGATGGTCGGCCACCGGATCGCTCCATGTGTGGGGACCGCCCGATAGGTCGGCCGTCGCATTGCAAGGTGTATATCGCACCGTGTATGGGACCCTTTGGAATCTCAGGGTTGGAGAGAATGAGAGGAGGTTAGTGTGTAACTTTGAGGAAGGACAATAAAAGGATGGAAGAGAACTAGGTTGAGTATGGGAAACTCGAGCTATCCTTCAAGGAGCCAAGAGGGAGGGAGTGAGCACTCCATAGAGACACAGAGATGTACTAAACCCGAGGAGAGTGGTGTACAGCACACTGTGCTCATGTCAGGCTTGCTGTAACGCTTTGGGACAGCTGTAACCTTGCTGGATAGCCGATCGGAGGTACGAGCTGAAGAAGAGACGATGATCAACGCTCAGCTGGTAGAGCAGCTGGGGAGTTAGGATTAAGTTTATAGGAGACAGAGGGCCTGATTCAGACCGCTCGCAAGCGGGTCGATGGTGGCCCAGTGCGCATGCGCACAACGGAGCCGGTTCCGTCGTGCGCATGCGTAAGACCCGGATAGCAACGGGCAAACCGTCACTCCGGGTCTCGTACCAAAGGGGGCGCGCTGTCGATGTTGAGTGACAGCACGCCCCCTTTGGTGGGCGGGCCGGGGCCATGGCTGCCCAGACGGAGGCGTTCCCATGGGAACGCCTACCGTCTGGGGCCGGCCCCACTGACATCACAAGTGATGTCAGTGGGAGTGCTTTCGGCTCTGTTAGAGCCGATAGCACTCTAGGGCTTGTGGCAACGAGACTCTACCACAAGGGTCTCGTCGCAAGCCTGATGGTCGCGATGGTTTTGACCATCGTGACCACTTCCTGGCCGCTCGCTATAGCTGTGGGTGGGAGGCTGCTCTAAAAAAAACAGAAGGCCGGCCCTGATTCAGAGCGAGCGCTCTGTCAGAGCGTCCGGCTCTGAATCAGGCCCAGAGACTTTGAGTGTGTTTGTATGCATGCTGGGCCTGATAGTGCACTAAGGGCCTGATTCAGACCCACTCGCGAGCGGCTGTCCGCTTGCAAGTGGGTCGATGGTGTGCACTGCGCATGCGCACGACGGAGGGAGCTCCGTCGTGCGCATGCGCGAGACGCGACGAGCGAAGGACTTTCCTTCGCAAAAGGAGCGATCAGAATAGCCGACACATCCATTGGAGATCAGATATCAGAACTGGCAGATACAAGACAATGTGCTGGTGACCAGTCCTGTTGACAGAGCAGGGATTACGTAGGCCTGGCTCTTTTGAATTTGGGCACCAAAGCCACCTCAGTGGCTACAGAAGACGGGAAGTGTTACATACCTGCCTCTATAGTAGCGTGTGTGAGACGAGGAGACCCAGACGCGCCATGAAGGAACGCCAGACAGGATAAGCACGGGGCCGGGCTCATATGTTCCATTTAGGACGTGTGAGAGGTGATGCGTAGGATCAGAGAGATGTACTGAATGTGAATAACGCCATAAACTTCAGCCATTTCCAACCAGACGGGGTGGATTCTTGAATAAGGTACACTGGGCCTGATTCAGAGCCGAACGCTCTGACCAGAGCGCTCGCTCTGAATCAGGGCCCTCCTCCCTCAACTTGGAGCGGCCTCATGGACGCTCGCATAGCTGTGGGTTACCACCCACAGCTATAGCGAGCGTCCACGATGATGGTCGCGATGGTCAAGACCATCGCGACCATCGGGCTTGCGACGAAACCCTGCGGTAGGGTCTCTGTGACCGCAAGCCCTGGAGTGATTTTGGCTCTATCAGAGCCAAAATCACTCCCACTGACATCACTAGTGATGTCAGTGGGGCCGGACTCAGACAGTAGGCGTTCCCATGGGAACGCCTCCGTCTGGCAGCCACGCCCCCTGCACGCCCACCAAAGGGGGCGTGCTGTCACTCACCATCGACAGCACGCCCCCTTTGGTGCGAGACCCATAACGACGGCCTGGCCATCGTTATTCGGGTCTCGCGCATGCGCACGACGGAACTCCCTCCGACGTGCACATACGCAATTCGGCACCATCGACCCGCTTGCGAGCGTTTGAATCAGCCCCAGTATGCCGCCAGGAGAGCGATATTGTCCATGGACATGAAAGAATCTGGAGGATAAAACCACTCTTACATTGGCAGCACAGTAGGTGACGCCAGGGGCAGGGAACAAAGGGGTCTTGTTACTAAGCAGTGGGAGACAGTGAAAAGTGATAAGGTACCAGCCAATCAGCTCCTAACTGTCATCGCACAGGCTGTGTTGCCCAAGGACTAAAGCAGTTTTTTTTTTCTTTACAGAAATAGAAATATTGGGAAGCACAAGGAGCTAGAAAACAGCCATACTGCCGCCCCTACAATGATCGATGACAGTTCTGGGATCTTTGTCCAATAATGGGTCACTAAATATGGAGTATTGAGCCCACTGCAGTCCAACAAAGAGGGGAAACAGATGGGGAGGTGACGAATCTCTGGGCACCTGAACCACCAAGGTAAATATCTTATAACGGGTTTTAGCCGCTGAGCTCACATTGGTAATTTGGAACATTTTGGCCCACAGGATGGAGTTAACGGTTTTATCCAATTGTTTTCCCATGCCACAGTATAGTGAGGTTGGTGGACAAATCTGTCCTCTAATATGAGCTTGTGGTGAAAATAGAAGCATATAATACATGCAAAGCGAATCAAATATAGATATTGTAGTAGTCTACTCAACTCTCTTTCTCGAGGTGCTTTGCCTAGAGAAAGACGTTTAATTGCTGACATTTCCAAGCTCCGGGAAAGGAAAGGGTTTCTCCTCTTGAAAACGACCGGATCAGCTATACTCTGGATTTCTATGTTGGTCCAACAAGCAAATGATTTCGCTTGAAGCCTCGTGGGAAGGTCAGGGCTACATCTAAAAGGAAGTCAGAGGAGATAATATGGGAAAAATATTTCTACTATTATTGAGCCCACCAACAAGTCTGACCATGGTGCAGAATAATATGGGTGGCCACAACAAGAGACTGATCAAGGTAAATGTTCAGATACTTTCAATGATCACCAATTGCTCTTATCCAGTCTCAACCACTCCATGATCCAGTTGAGCATAGTCACCTGGAAGTAATGACAGAGCAGAAGAAGCCACATTGGTGTCTGCTTCTGAAAAGAATCTCATGCTTAAAAAATCGACTCTTCCGACCTCCCAGAGACTGTCCCTGATCAAACACTGCTATCCATAGACAATCTCAGAGGGACATTAATGGAGACCGTCTGGAGAATATACTAGATCTTCGGGACAACATTTTAATGTTGGGTCTGTGCAACCAAGTGAATTGAAGGGAGGATCAGGACTGTAGCTCCCCGTGTGTCCTGATCGTTAGGGCAAACAGTTCCGAGGTGTTGTTGGGCACGGCTATCCGCATATAATGGACCATGTAAAGTGATAACCAGGTCAGAGAGCATTCCATTAGCCCTGTCCTTACTGATGGATATGTATAGGGGAGAAGGACAATACCAGAAGTTTATTTAGTAACATACAATATTATATAGAATCTATGTATTGGTCTCCCTGGCTTCTGCAGTCCATATAAGCTCTTACATAGCAGTATCCAGAGATATGAGGACCATGATTATACAGCTCACACTTACCATATCTCTGCGTAACCCTTCTATGGACATACCAGCCCTCTTATGGATATACCAGCTCTCCTAGGGACATGCCAGCCCTCCTAGGGATATGCCAGATCTTCTAGGGACATACCAGCCCTCCTAGGGATATGCCAGCCCTCCTAGTGATATGCCAGCTCTTCTATGGACATACCAGCCCTCCTAGGGACATGCCAGCCCTCCTAGGGATATGCCAGCCCTCCTATGGACATACCAGCCCTCCTATGGACATACCAGCCCTCCTATGGACATACCAGCCCTCCTTGGGATATGCCAGCTCTTCTATGGACATACCAGCCCTCCTAGGGACATGCCAGCCCTCCTAGGGACATGCCAGCTCTTTTATGGATATGCCAGCTCTCCTATGGACATGCCAGCCCTCCTAGAGATATGCATGCCAGCTTTTTTAGGGATATGCAAGCCCTCCTATGGACATACCAGCCCTCTTATGGTCATACCAGTCCACCTAGGGATATGCCAGCCCTCCTAGGGATATGCCAGCCCTCCTAGGGATATATATAGATTAAAGTTGCAATTGTTAATGAATCAGGCCCTCTGTGTAATTCATGTGTGTCCTAAATTAAATATACATAAATAAATGTTTTGGTCTCTGGGTGCTGCACACATTGATTCATCTGTCCGTCCTTACACCAGCTATGTACTTACATCACATGCGCTGTGCTCTCTGCAGAACCTAACATTTATCCAGACCACAGCTTTGTGTTTTGTCTCTGGACAAGAAATTGCACAACTCTGGCAAAGGATACAGATATATATATATATACACACACACACACGTGGCTGAAAAGTGGAGCTAGTAAAATAATGTAATGTACTTAGTAAATGTCACAGAAGGGTATGTAGAAGCCACTGCATTACAGTCACATGAAATATACAATCAGGCTTCAGTAACATTATCACTAAACGTGAGCCCTGGTGATTATATTCCTGTATCATTCCCTGACCTATTGTGTGTATTGGAGATCTGTGCAAGGACCTGACAGGCGCTGTCTGCGCTGTAACCTGGGGTAAGCCGCTCTCACACAGCAGATGTTGCACTAGATTGTCAGGCTGGAGAGCTGCCAGATAGAACAATTACACGATAAGTGAGTCTGGAACCAAAATCCTCATATTTATGGGAAAACAAACAGGATTTCTTCCACGCAAACAAACAGTGAGGGACCGGGGGGAAAGCGCCTGTTCTGCTGCTGCCAAAGTTAGGGGTGGTGGAAAAAGGCAAATTATTTTCTGCCAGGTTCATTATTTCAAGGCAGAAAATATGCTCAGTATTGGCTGTTACAGAGGATATTGAGGGCAAACGCTCCACGCCAAGCTGCTGCCTCCAGTACCCAGACCTGGGCTCTCTGGGAAATCTTTTACCATCCTCATTCAGGTGCCAAGTTCTCCATACTGGGATGCAATCATTAGGTCAACAACAACAATGGGTCTGATTCAGAGACGTACATCTGCGATGGTTGGCGTACATCTCTCCAATGGCTGGCATACATCTCTCCAATGGCTGGCGTACATCTCTTTAATGGTTGGCGTACATCTCTCCAATGGTTGGCGTACATCCCTCCAATGGCTGGCGTACATCTCTCCAATGGCTGGCGTACATCTCTTTAATGGTTGGCGTACATCTCTCCAATGGTTGGCGTACATCTCTCCAATGATTTAGGGTCTGCACATACGCAGTATGGGTCCTGCAATCTCATTTGCAGACCCCCCCCTCCTGGCCACAGCATGGCTGACATGCTGCAGCATTTGGGGGCGGAGCAGGGGTATGGTTGGCCAAAATTCCCAGAAAGAGGGAAGTGTTGTTCCCGGAAACGAGGGCGTGCTATCCGTTTTCCGGGAGGGACGAGACCAGGGTCTGCGTTGGTGGACGCACATTTCCTAACCTAGCCACAATGAGCCTCCACTCTCCCGCCTCCCCTAAACGCGGCTCTGGCACTCACAGTGCTGACAGATATTATATCTAAATTCAGATATTTGTTCATTACACGTTTTAATCAATCTCTTTGCTTGTCGTGAACAGATGGAGACAGATTATGCTGACAAGGACGGAATTCTGTACACAGTAAAATTCAATGCTATGGATTCACAAAGGTTCCCCACATTGCTGGTAAACAGTCAGTTCTGCACAAAGACAATGGCTGACTGCGCGGCGATGAGCTTTGTGACCGGCCTGAGGACGCAACATTGGCCACGATTCAATAGGCCGTCCTGATGTTCACAGTTAGAACTCCATTCAGCAGCAGAGGCTGCAGTGAGACAGTCTGCAGCTCCAGGAGAATCTCATGGTAATATGCTGGGGAATCAGCTGATAGGAGAGGCTGGATCTCCTACAGCCAAAGAGATGCAACATATAATAAAATAGATTTATTTTAGCTGCGTACAGTTAACACCACAGAGGCTGCAGGAAATGTGGAGCGAGCTGTGTAGGGGGAATACTGACATAAAGATGGTGCAAGTAGTAGGTCTTTCATTCAACCAATCAGATGTTTGTTTGCATTAGTGTAAAGCTGGGTACACACTGTACAATGATCTGTCAGACCAGCGCAGTAACTGAGGATGTGACAGAGGATGGTATAATGTATTCATATGTACAATATCCTATTACCTCAGATAAATCGATCTGATCACACGGTCGCATCATAGGATGTGATAAATCTGGTCACAGTATCGTGGGTGTGATATGTAAATAAGGACACAACAATTCCTTCCGACCGATAGGGGAGAGAAATCGGAAGAATCATTTGTATAGTGTTTACGCTTCACTATCGGAACTATTCCTCGCAGGGACAAAGGGCCTGATTCAGAGCCGGACGCTCTGACCAGAGTGCTCGCTCTGAATCAGGGCCCTCCTCCATTAAAATGGAGCGTCCTCCTGGACGCTCATATAGCTGTGGGTCACCACCCACAGCATATACGAGCGTCCAAAAAGATGGTCGCGATGGTCTTGACCGTGCGCATGCGCAGTGGGGAACATCGACCCACTTGCGAGCGTACTGCCGCTTGCGAGTGGGTCTGAATGACCCCCAAAGTGAGAGTTCATCGATCTGAAGAAAAAAACTGAGCATACAAACTCTGCGGAAATGCCTTATACAGTAATATATGTGTCCTAATGGCCCCATCTTATTACAGGGGACAGCCACATATACAAAGCCTGTTATTGTGCCAGGCCCACCAAGTATAGTCCCATGGTAAGTGTCCATTATTCACAGACTACCCCTACTGCCTGCACTCAGATCACTACCAGGACAATGTGTATGACAGACCGTACGGGAGAGGAGACAGGGAGGATGAGAGTGACCATCCTGTACTCAGATCACTACCAGGACAATGTGTATGACAGACCGTACGGGAGAGGAGACAGGGAGGATGAGAGTGACCGTCCTGTACTCAGATCACTACCAGGACAATGTGTATGACAGACCGTACGGGAGAGGAGACAGGGAGGATGAGAGTGACCGTCCTGTACTCAGATCACTACCAGGACAATGTGTATGACAGACCGTACGGGAGAGGAGACAGGGAGGATGAGAGTGACCGTCCTGCACTCAGATCACTACCAGGACAATGTGTATGACAGACCGTACGGGAGAGGAGACAGGGAGGATGAGAGTGACCGTCCTGTACTCAGATCACTACCAGGACAATGTGTATGACAGACCGTACGGGAGAGGAGACAGGGAGGATGAGAGTGACCGTCCTGTACTCAGATCACTACCAGGGCAATGTGTATGACAGACCGTACGGGAGAGGAGACAGGGAGGATGAGAGTGACCGTCCTGTACTCAGATCACTACCAGGACAATGTGTATGACAGACCGTACGGGAGAGGAGACAGGGAGGATGAGAGTGACCGTCCTGTACTCAGATCACTACCAGGGCAATGTGTATGACAGACCGTACGGGAGAGGAGACAGGGAGGATGAGAGTGACCGTCCTGTACTCAGATCACTACCAGGACAATGTGTATGACAGACCGTACGGGAGAGGAGACATGGAGGATGAGAGTGACCGTCCTGTACTCAGATCACTACCAGGGCAATGTGTATGACAGACTGTTCGTGAGAGGAGACAGGGAGGATGAGAGTGACCGTCCTGTACTCAGATCACTACCAGGACAATGTGTACGACAGACTGTACGGGAGAGGAGACAGGGAGGATGAGAGTGACCATCCTGTACTCACATCACTACCAAGGCAATGTGACAGCCGATAGGTGAACAAGCCTGACTGTGGTGAAATGACACTTCCCAGCTGCAGGGGGAGAGTGTTTGCAGCAGGCAGCTGGCTCCTCTGAGACGGATTCTCTACAAGTCAGGTATTCCTCTTTCAGGTGGGTTGCGACTTACCCCGATGGCGCATCCGGCTCCTGCAATACTTTAAGTGACAGGGCCCGCCTAACACCATACACGGGAGCACTGTCCCCACGACTCCCTTTTGTTTCTAGCGGTGCTGCCGTGTGTTCCTCTCTCATCCCAGCTCCGCTCAATTTGAGGACCTGGGAAAGCAGAAGGAACCGGACCCTCACACCGTACCTAACCATTTATCTGTCCTTTTTGAACCTCTTTGGTTCTTGCTGCCAACTCATTTATGAATAGCGGTGTTCATGTTTTTCCCCCAATTGTTTTTCCATGAAGTATAAATAATAATCACAGGAGACAAGGGCTGCAACATTGTATACATGACTACATGTGTCATTTATTTATTATTTGTTTCTAATACATGATACAGAATTGCTGGAATTTATGGTTGAGAGAAAGACAGAGATAAAACAAACTCTCTCTGATATCTGTCCTGTATGTATATACTATCTCTAATACTGTATCTGTCCTGTAGGCATATACTATCTCTGATATCTGTCCTGTATGCATATACCATCTCTGATATCTGTCCTGTATGTGTATACTATCTGTAATACTGTATCTGTCCTGTATGCATATACTATCTCTGATATCTGTCCTGTATGTATATACTATCTCTGATACTGTATCTGTCCTGTATGCATATACTATCTCTGATATCTGTCCTGTATGTATATATTCTCTCTGATACTGTAGCTGTCCTGTACGTATATACTATCTCTGATATCTGTCCTGTATGTATATACTATCTCTGATACTGTATCTGTCCTGTATGTATATAATCTCTGATACTGTATCTGTCCTGTATGCATATACTATCTCTGATATCTGTCCTGTATGTATATACTATCTCTGATACTGTATCTGTCCAGTATGTATATACTATCTCTAATATCTGTCCTGTATGTATATACTATCTCTGATATCTGTCCTGTATGTATATACTATCTCTGATACTGTATCTGTCCTGTATGCATATACTATCTCTGATATCTGTCCTGTATGTATATACTATCTCTGATACTGTATCTGTCCTGTATGTATATAATCTCTGATACTGTATCTGTCCTGTATGCATATACTATCTCTGATATCTGTCCTGTATGTATATACTATCTCTGATACTGTATCTGTCCAGTATGTATATACTATCTCTAATATCTGTCCTGTATGTATATACTATCTCTGATATCTGTCCTGTATGTATATACTATCTCTGATACTGTATCTGTCCTGTATGCATATACTATCTCTGATATCTGTCCTGTATGTATATACTATCTCTGATATCTGTCCTGTATGCATATACCATCTCTGATATCTGTCCTGTATGTGTATACTATCTGTAATACTGTATCTGTCCTGTATGTATATACTATCTCTGATATCTGTCCTGTATGCATATACCATCTCTGATATCTGTCCTGTATGTGTATACTATCTGTAATACTGTATCTGTCCTGTATGCATATACTATCTCTGATATCTGTCCTGTATGTATATACTATCTCTGATACTGTATCTGTCCTGTATGCATATACTATCTCTGATATCTGTCCTGTATGTATATACTATCTCTGATATCTGTCCTGTATGCATATACCATCTCTGATATCTGTCCTGTATGTATATATTCTCTCTGATAGTATATACGTACAGGACAGATACAGTATCAGAGAGAATATATACATACAGGACAGATATAGTATCAGAGATAGTATATACATACAGGACAGATATCAGAGATAGTATATGCATACAGGACAGATACAGTATCAGAGATAGTATATACATACAGATATCAGAGATAGTATATACGTACAGGACAGATATCAGAGATAGTATATACATACAGGACAGATACAGTATCACAGATAGTATATACATAAAGGACAGATACAGTATCTCTGATATCTGTCCTGTATGTATATACTATCTCTGATACTGTATCTGTCCTGTATGTATATACCATCTCTGATATCTGTCCTGTATGTATATACTATCTGTAATACTGTATCTGTCCTGTATGTATATACTATCTCTGATATCTGTCCTGTATGTATATACTATCTCTGATAGTATATGCATACAGGACAGATACAGTATCAGAGATAGTATATACATACAGGACAGATATCAGAGATAGTATATACATACAGGACAGATACAGTATCACAGATAGTATATACATAAAGGACAGATACAGTATCTCTGATATCTGTCCTGTATGTATATACTATCTCTGATACTGTATCTGTCCTGTATGTATATACTATCTCTGATATCTGTCCTGTATGTATATACTATCTCTGATACTGTATCTGTCCTGTATGCATATACTATCTCTGATATCTGTCCTGTATGTATATACTATCTCTGATATCTGTCCTGTATGCATATACCATCTCTGATATCTGTCCTGTATGTATATACTATCTCTGATACTGTATCTATCCTGTATGTATATACTATCTCTGATACTGTATCTATCCTGTATGTATATACTATCTCTGATACTGTATCTGTCCTGTATGTATATAATCTCTGATACTGTATCTGTCCTGTATGCATATACTATCTCTGATATCTGTCCTGTATGTATATATTCTCTCTGATACTGTAGCTGTCCTGTACGTATATACTATCAGAGAGAATATATACATACAGGACAGATATCAGAGATAGTATATACATACAGGACAGATACAGTATCAGAGATAGTATATACATACAGGACAGATACAGTATCACAGATAGTATATACATACAGGACAGATATCAGAGATGGTATATGCATACAGGACAGATATCAGAGATAGTATATACATACAGGACAGATATCAGAGATAGTATATACATACAGGACAGATATCAGAGATGGTATATACATACAGGACAGATACAGTATCAGAGATAATATATACATACAGGACAGATATCAGAGATACTGTATCTGTCCTTTATGTATATACTATCTGTGATACTGTATCTGTCCTGTATGTATATACTATCTCTGATACTGTATCTGTCCTGTATGTATATACTATCTCTGATATCTGTCCTGTATGTATATATTCTCTCTGATAGTATATACGTACAGGACAGATACAGTATCAGAGAGAATATATACATACAGGACAGATATCAGAGATAGTATATACATACAGGACAGATACAGTATCAGAGATAGTATATACATACAGGACAGATACAGTATCACAGATAGTATATACATAAAGGACAGATACAGTATCTCTGATATCTGTCCTGTATGTATATACTATCTCTGATACTGTATCTGTCCTGTATGTATATACCATCTCTGATATCTGTCCTGTATGTATATACTATCTGTAATACTGTATCTGTCCTGTATGTATATACTATCTCTGATATCTGTCCTGTATGTATATACTATCTCTGATAGTATATACATACAGGACAGATACAGTATCAGAGATAGTATATACATACAGGACAGATATCAGAGATAGTATATACATACAGGACAGATACAGTATCACAGATAGTATATACATTAGTATCTCTGATATCTGTCCTGTATGTATATACTATCTCTGATACTGTATCTGTCCTGTATGTATATACTATCTCTGATATCTGTCCTGTATGTATATACTATCTCTGATATCTGTCCTGTATGTATATACTATCTCTGATACTGTATCTGTCCTGTATGCATATACTATCTCTGATATCTGTCCTGTATGTATATACTATCTCTGATACTGTATCTGTCCTGTATGTATATAATCTCTGATACTGTATCTGTCCTGTATGCATATACTATCTCTGATATCTGTCCTGTATGTATATACTATCTCTGATACTGTATCTGTCCAGTATGTATATACTATCTCTAATATCTGTCCTGTATGTATATACTATCTCTGATATCTGTCCTGTATGTATATACTATCTCTGATACTGTATCTGTCCTGTATGCATATACTATCTCTGATATCTGTCCTGTATGTATATACTATCTCTGATACTGTATCTGTCCTGTATGTATATAATCTCTGATACTGTATCTGTCCTGTATGCATATACTATCTCTGATATCTGTCCTGTATGTATATACTATCTCTGATACTGTATCTGTCCAGTATGTATATACTATCTCTAATATCTGTCCTGTATGTATATACTATCTCTGATATCTGTCCTGTATGTATATACTATCTCTGATACTGTATCTGTCCTGTATGCATATACTATCTCTGATATCTGTCCTGTATGTATATACTATCTCTGATATCTGTCCTGTATGCATATACCATCTCTGATATCTGTCCTGTATGTGTATACTATCTGTAATACTGTATCTGTCCTGTATGTATATACTATCTCTGATATCTGTCCTGTATGCATATACCATCTCTGATATCTGTCCTGTATGTGTATACTATCTGTAATACTGTATCTGTCCTGTATGCATATACTATCTCTGATATCTGTCCTGTATGTATATACTATCTCTGATACTGTATCTGTCCTGTATGCATATACTATCTCTGATATCTGTCCTGTATGTATATACTATCTCTGATATCTGTCCTGTATGCATATACCATCTCTGATATCTGTCCTGTATGTATATATTCTCTCTGATAGTATATACGTACAGGACAGATACAGTATCAGAGAGAATATATACATACAGGACAGATATAGTATCAGAGATAGTATATACATACAGGACAGATATCAGAGATAGTATATGCATACAGGACAGATACAGTATCAGAGATAGTATATACATACAGATATCAGAGATAGTATATACGTACAGGACAGATATCAGAGATAGTATATACATACAGGACAGATACAGTATCACAGATAGTATATACATAAAGGACAGATACAGTATCTCTGATATCTGTCCTGTATGTATATACTATCTCTGATACTGTATCTGTCCTGTATGTATATACCATCTCTGATATCTGTCCTGTATGTATATACTATCTGTAATACTGTATCTGTCCTGTATGTATATACTATCTCTGATATCTGTCCTGTATGTATATACTATCTCTGATAGTATATGCATACAGGACAGATACAGTATCAGAGATAGTATATACATACAGGACAGATATCAGAGATAGTATATACATACAGGACAGATACAGTATCACAGATAGTATATACATAAAGGACAGATACAGTATCTCTGATATCTGTCCTGTATGTATATACTATCTCTGATACTGTATCTGTCCTGTATGTATATACTATCTCTGATATCTGTCCTGTATGTATATACTATCTCTGATACTGTATCTGTCCTGTATGCATATACTATCTCTGATATCTGTCCTGTATGTATATACTATCTCTGATATCTGTCCTGTATGCATATACCATCTCTGATATCTGTCCTGTATGTATATACTATCTCTGATACTGTATCTATCCTGTATGTATATACTATCTCTGATACTGTATCTATCCTGTATGTATATACTATCTCTGATACTGTATCTGTCCTGTATGTATATAATCTCTGATACTGTATCTGTCCTGTATGCATATACTATCTCTGATATCTGTCCTGTATGTATATATTCTCTCTGATACTGTAGCTGTCCTGTACGTATATACTATCAGAGAGAATATATACATACAGGACAGATATCAGAGATAGTATATACATACAGGACAGATACAGTATCAGAGATAGTATATACATACAGGACAGATACAGTATCACAGATAGTATATACATACAGGACAGATATCAGAGATGGTATATGCATACAGGACAGATATCAGAGATAGTATATACATACAGGACAGATATCAGAGATAGTATATACATACAGGACAGATATCAGAGATGGTATATACATACAGGACAGATACAGTATCAGAGATAATATATACATACAGGACAGATATCAGAGATACTGTATCTGTCCTTTATGTATATACTATCTGTGATACTGTATCTGTCCTGTATGTATATACTATCTCTGATACTGTATCTGTCCTGTATGTATATACTATCTCTGATATCTGTCCTGTATGTATATATTCTCTCTGATAGTATATACGTACAGGACAGATACAGTATCAGAGAGAATATATACATACAGGACAGATATCAGAGATAGTATATACATACAGGACAGATACAGTATCAGAGATAGTATATACATACAGGACAGATACAGTATCACAGATAGTATATACATAAAGGACAGATACAGTATCTCTGATATCTGTCCTGTATGTATATACTATCTCTGATACTGTATCTGTCCTGTATGTATATACCATCTCTGATATCTGTCCTGTATGTATATACTATCTGTAATACTGTATCTGTCCTGTATGTATATACTATCTCTGATATCTGTCCTGTATGTATATACTATCTCTGATAGTATATACATACAGGACAGATACAGTATCAGAGATAGTATATACATACAGGACAGATATCAGAGATAGTATATACATACAGGACAGATACAGTATCACAGATAGTATATACATTAGTATCTCTGATATCTGTCCTGTATGTATATACTATCTCTGATACTGTATCTGTCCTGTATGTATATACTATCTCTGATATCTGTCCTGTATGTATATACTATCTCTGATATCTGTCCTGTATGTATATACTATCTCTGATACTGTATCTGTCCTGTATGCATATACTATCTCTGATATCTGTCCTGTATGTATATACTATCTCTGATATCTGTCCTGTATGCATATACCATCTCTGATATCTGTCCTGTATGCATATACCATCTCTGATATCTGTCCTGTATGTATATACTATCTCTGATACTGTATCTATCCTGTATGTATATACTATCTCTGATATCTGTCCTGTATGTATATACTATCTCTGATAGTATATACATACAGGACAGATACAGTATCAGAGATAGTATATACATACAGGACAGATATCAGAGATAGTATATACATACAGGACAGATATCAGAGATACTGTATCTATCCTGTATGTATATACTATCTCTGATACTGTATCTGTCCTGTATGCATATACTATCTCTGATATCTGTCCTGTATGTATATACTATCTCTGATACTGTATCTGTCCTGTATGTATATAATCTCTGATACTGTATCTGTCCTGCATGCATATACTATCTCTGATATCTGTCCTGTATGTATATATTCTCTCTGATAGTATATACGTACAGGACAGATACAGTATCAGAGAGAATATATACATACAGGACAGATATAGTATCAGAGATAGTATATACATACAGGACAGATATCAGAGATAGTATATGCATACAGGACAGATACAGTATCAGAGATAGTATATACATACAGATATCAGAGATAGTATATGCATACAGGACAGATATCAGAGATAGTATATACGTACAGGACAGATATCAGAGATAGTATATACATACAGGACAGATACAGTATCAGAGATAGTATATACATACAGGACAGATACAGTATCACAGATAGTATATACATAAAGGACAAATACAGTATCTCTGATATCTGTCCTGTATGTATATACTATCTCTGATACTGTATCTGTCCTGTATGTATATACCATCTCTGATATCTGTCCTGTATGTATATACTATCTGTAATACTGTATCTGTCCTGTATGTATATACTATCTCTGATATCTGTCCTGTATGTATATACTATCTCTGATAGTATATACATACAGGACAGATACAGTATCAGAGATAGTATATACATACAGGACAGATATCAGAGATAGTATATACATACAGGACAGATACAGTATCACAGATAGTATATACATAAAGGACAGATACAGTATCTCTGATATCTGTCCTGTATGTATATACTATCTCTGATACTGTATCTGTCCTGTATGTATATACTATCTCTGATATCTGTCCTGTATGTATATACTATCTGTAATACTGTATCTGTCCTGTATGCATATACTATCTCTGATATCTGTCCTGTATGTATATACTATCTCTGATACTGTATCTGTCCTGTATGTATATACTATCTCTGATATCTGTCCTGTATGTATATACTATATCTGCAACATTTATCAAAACCGTTTTTAGAAGCATTATAGTGTGTAAATTCCAATTTATGTGCATGTTGGTTGCATATAGTGCTAGTACATGAATTAATTAATGAAGAAAGGGAGTGAATGTACTAACTGCTAAACCTGCCTAATTTACCCATTAGGGGATACATTACGAATGATTAACTATGATCACCACAAGGTAATTATTTCGGGTGTGGTAGAAGAGAGAGACAGTAATTAGTTAGGCAATGTCTAAATAGACACCAGGGGGTAAATTTACTATAGTTCACTTTGGCATTTTGTGTGATTTGAGGTGCGATTTTCTTTCGATTTGTATTCAATTTTGCTTTTGGGTATTTACTAAAGGCCAAATCGAATGTAAAATCAAATTTCAAATCGAATTTTAGTCAAATCGGCCTCAAATCGAACATCGGTAAAACATTGGTACTTTTACATAGCTCAACACACAAAACTCTTATTTACTATCATTAGATTTAAAATGGTCTTCAAAATCGGACTTCAACTCAAACTTCAAATCCCCAAATGAATAGACCTGCTTCATGCTTTTGATTTGAGCATGAGCAGGTCGGATTCACACAGATACATGCAGACATCAGTGAGATGCCTGCAAGTATCTGACTGTGAAAAGCAATTAAAGAGTTAAGTCTAAAAAAAAAAAAAATTGACACGAGGTTCCCCCCCCAAAACACAACCAGCCCCAGACTTTGCAAACCCAGGTCTGGTTGACTAAGTACAGGGAAAAAATTACGTAGGGTCTCCCTCTACTTAGTTCAACCAGCACTGGGCTATGGGAACCAGGGCTGGTTCTGGAATTACAGGGAAAAATTTGCGTAGGGTCTCCCTGTAATTCACAGAACCAGCCCTGGACCCTTTCTAATAGGGGACTGATGCCACAGCCAGGGGAGCCCTATTACTGGGCCCTCCAGCAGCAGCATCAGCCTAGGCCAGAGATCCCTGGGGAGTTGGAGACGCCTCCAATAAAGGGGTCTTCCTCTCCAGGGCACCCCTAGCCTAGGCTGATAGCCCGGGGCTACCCCGCCACACCTGGGCAGTGGGTGGTGGGTTGATTGTGTTAGTATAATGTAAAAATAGAAGAATAAAAACATTGGTCCTCATTCAGACTCGCTCACAAGCGCTGAGCGCTCGCAACCGGGTCGATGTTTATCCCCTGCGCACGCACAGTGACCGCACTGTGTGTGCGCAAGCCCCAGAGCGAGCGAGAAACTCTCTCGCTCCAGATCTCATTACAAAAGGGCCGGCTGTCAATGTTGATGGACCGCTCGCAACGTTTTGCAGGCGGGGCGGTGGGGTGGTTTCACAAACGGAGGCGTTCCTTAAGGAAAGCCTGCTGTTTTGTGGGCAGCCGCACTGACATCAGCTGTAATGTCAGTGGGGAGCTTCCTGCTCGATCAGAGAAGGAAGCTCCCTGAGGCTTGCGGCTGCCGAGACCCAACCTTAGGATCTCGTCGCAAGCCCCGATGGTTGCGATGGTCTTGACCATCATGACCATCAACCTGGTCGGTCACTAAAGCTGTGGGTGGTAACCCACAGCTTAGCTAGCGACCAGGAGGGCGCACTTAAAAAAAGAAGCGTCCGCCCTCATTCAGAACAAGCACTTGCTTCTTGCGAGCACCTGTGAATGAGGGCCATTGTCTTTACAGTAGAACTGCAGGTCCCAGCAAGCCTCCCCCGCACGCTGGTACTTGGAGAACCACAATTACCAGCATACGGGGCATTAAGGGCCCTGTAGTTCACCTGTAAAATGTTGAAAGAAACACACACACAGGATGCAATCGGGAAACTGGCTGTCTTAAACCCGACGCCGGGAGACAGGAGCCCAGCATCCCGATCGAAGAGATGCCGGACGCCCCGAGCGGACAGCCGCGGGGGGGGGGGGGGGGGGGGGGGGGAGTGAGAGGGTTAGGTTTAGGTCACCCGCGGGGAATTAGGGTTAGGCACCGCCCCCCCGTGAGGGTTAGGCACTTACAGGGGGGATTAGGTTTAGGCACTTGGGGGGGAGGTTAGGGTTAGGCACCCGTAAGGAGGGTTAGGGGGTTAGGTTAGTTTTTACTTACCTGCGGATGATCAGGATTTCCAGCATTGTCGGGCTTCCGCTGCCGGGATCTCTGCTTCTGTCGGCCTGCCGCGCCCGGGATTCGAACTGCCGGCCAGAGGGACGGCTGTATTTCATACAGATTCTCACACACATACACAACTTACACAGTATAAGTTTAATACATACACAATCACACATACTCACCTATATTACCTCAAGTAGTCCCCTTGTCCAGTAGGCATCCATGGGTCTTCTTAAAATAACAGAATGATAAATGCGACCCTTGTACTAAGCAATAACCATCCTAACCAGGATGATTATTCCTTCCCGAAAGAAGCGCACAGACGCGGCTTCCTCCTTTGGAGGTCCGGGTCTGAGCGTTCATTGGCTGAGAGAGGTCAAGCCCCGCCTGAACTCAATGGTGGGAACCGCAAGATAAACTTTAGTTACCCTGCGGCTCCCACCACTCTTGACCAACAGATCAGATAATCAAAGGAACATATTTGTGGATCTATTCTAGCTGTCTTATTGGTGAAACGCTGAAATGATCGTTCATACACATTACACAATAAATCAGGCCGATAACTTATTAGCAAATTGGCCCAATAATTGTATAGTGTGTAGGTATCTTATGTCATAGTTCCTAACTCTCCCTGACATAGGGTCTGATTCACTATGGATTGCTATTGCGATCGCAGCTGAACTGCACATGCAACGTGTGCAACTGCTCAGCCAGCATAGAGACACCCATTGCTGCCTTCTCACATCTGTAATACCTCACAGTCCTGTGTATACATCTGTAACATCAGCCACAGCACAGCCAGCATAGAGACACCCACTACTTCTATCTCACATCTGTAATATCTCACAGTCCTATGTATACATCTGTAACATCAGCCACAGCACAGCCAACATAGAGACACCCACTTCTGCTATCTCACATCTGTAATACCTCACAGTCCTGTGTATACATCTGTAACATCAGTCACAGCTCAGCCAGCATAGAGACGCCCATTGCTGCCTTCTCACATCTGTAATACCTCACAGTCCTGTGTATACATCTGTAACATCAGCCACAGCACAGCCAGCATAGAGACACTCACTACTGCTATCTCACATCTGTAATACCTCACAGTCCTGTGTATACATCTGTAACATCAGCCACAGCACAGCCAGCATAGAGACACTCACTACTGCTATCTCACATCTGTAATACCTCACAGTCCTGTGTATACATCTGTAACATCAGCCACAGCACAGCCAGCATAGAGACGCCCATTGCTGCCTTCTCACATCTGTAATACCTCACAGTCCTGTGTATACATCTGTAACATCAGCCACAGCACAGCCAGCATAGAGACACTCACTACTGCTATCTCACATCTGTAATACCTCACAGTCCTGTGTATACATCGGTAACATCGGCCCCTCACGCAGCATTACAGCAGGTCTGACCTTACTCAGAAATTGTATGTCTCGTCGCACGCAGTGAGCACTCAGGCTGCGTAGTCAATCGCAGTGGCTAATTTATGCACGTCCATGCAACGGCGTTGAAACGGACAGGCGCATCTGCGTTTCTCCAACCACTCCCCCATCACCCCCCAAATGCTGATGTCCCATCACTCACTCTGCGATGGCTTTCTATCTATGTGCATGATCACAGTGAGATTGCAATGCTAACCTGCTCACGCGCACTGCGGTGCCTACGCCATCGGCCGATCTGCGTATGCTGCTGCAATTGCGATCCGTACTGAACAGGTCCATAGTCATGTTCCTTGGCTTCCCACTTCTTAATGATCGCAGTCACATGTGACATTGAAAAACAGCGTCTCATCACGTAACTAGTACACAGGTGACTGCGATCCTAACTGAGGTGGAAAGTCCTGGAGCAGAGAATCGTGTATGTACTAGGTGGAAGGGGTCATGTTGGACTTGGTGTGGTGAGGACATCTTATTATCACTTTTATTCTGTAAGAGCGCACACCTCCTCCGTGCAATGCGGCCTATTACTATAAAGCACATTACACCTCCTCCTCCGTGCAGTGCAGCCTATTACTATAAAGTACATTACACTGCCTCCTCCGTGCAGTGCGGCCTATTACTATAAAGCACATTACACCTCCTCCTCCGTGCAGTGCAGCCTATTACTACAAAGCACATTACACCTCCTCCTCCGTGCAATGCGGCCTATTACTATAAAGTACATTACACCGCCTCCTCAGTGCAGTGCGGCCTATTACTATAAAGCACATTACACCTCCTCCTCCGTGCAGTGCGACCTATTAATATAAAGCACATTACACCTCCTCCTCCGTGCAGTGCAGCCTATTACTATAAAGCACATTACACCTCCTCTTCCGTGCAGTGCAGCCTATTACTATAAAGCACATTACACCTCCTCCTCCGTGCAGTGCAGCCTATTACTATAAAGCACATTACACCTCCTCCTCCGTGCAGTGCAGCCTATTACTATAAAGCACATTACACCTCCTCCGTGCAATGCGGCCTATTACTATAAAGCACATTACACCGCCTCCTCCGTGCAGTGCGGCCTATTACTATAAAGTACATTACACCTCCTCCTCCGTGCAGTGCAGCCTATTACTATAAAGCACATTACACCTCCTCCTCCGTGCAGTGCAGCCTATTACTACAAAGCACATTACACCTCCTACTCCGTGCAGTGCAGCCTATTACTACAAAGCACATTACACCTCCTCCGTGCAGTGCAGCCTATTACTATAAAGCACATTACACCTCCTCCTCCGTGCAGTGCAGCCTATTACTATAAAGCACATTACACCTCCTCCTCCGTGCAGTGCAGCCTATTACTATAAAGCACATTACACCTCCTCCTCCGTGCAGTGCAGCCTATTACTATAAAGCACATTACACCTCCTCCTCCTCCTCCTCCTCCTCCTCCATGCAATGCAGCCTATTACTATGAAGCTACTATTTAATTTACGTCAAAAACGAATCTTTAAGTTCAAACAAGTCCAATTCCCGGTAGGAGGCTGCTCTGACATGACAATGCACAAAGCGCAGGGACAGACACGTAACGTGGCTGGAGTTGAACTAATTGGAGATTGTTTTGCTCATGGACAGCTTTACGTGGCCCTTCTGCGTGTTATATTAAAACTAAATCTTTACGTGTTGACATCAGGCGCAGAAACGACTAATGTCGTCTACAAGACAATCTTCTAAGACTTCGGTTAAAAAAAGACTATTGTCGTATATATAATTGCTCCCGTGCAAAAACTGGGGTGGGTCGCTAGTAGTTTAAATGTGCCAACCTATATAGTTGCTTTGGGGCAACTCCTGGACGGGGAAGTCAGGTCGGTACACAGGAGGGGGCATGGCAGCAGCATAGGTGGGCAATGCGAGGGCATGGCAGCGCGATCGCATCATCGTGGCCCTGCTCCCAGCTATACAGTGCCGAGATCCCAGCCATTGTAAAGCATGGGGCAGCACCACAATGACGCGATTAGACGCAAATTGCAGGCTTACTCTTTACTCTCGGGAGACGTCTCCACAAACTAGAAGAAGAACGTGTGGGAGGAGGAATAATCTAAGTAGAGGCATTATACCAAAGCGCAAACGTCACATCACCTTCCACCGCCCACAATCGCAGCAATTCCCCCTTCATTCAGCAATCTCTTCTGTTTAGTTTCTTCCAGAAATACTGCCTCTGTTACTACTCATCAGACTGAGGGAACCTGAGGACCACTTTTCATACATGTGGCAATTTTCGTACATATGAAGCTTTTTATTAGATTGCTCAGAGTGCATCTGAAAACGTGGTTTATCCGCTGGATTGCAACATGCAAAATGTCTCCCATTCAAAGTGTATGACAACGACCCAACGACCGCCATCTCTGAGCTGGTGTAAAACATAGTGCTCAGCCAGGGGCTGCCCTGAAATGCGCCCTCTGAGCCCGTCTTGTTTATTGGGTGTACTTACTCGCCACTCACTCTGCATGTACAAATGTCGCCATATTGCTCTAGTAACCCATATAAACTGGCAGCAACCTAGGGGCACTCACGCACATCGCCATACGCTGCCGCCGTTTGGCTCCTCACTAATGACCTCTACGTGTAGGACAGACTGGTTCCACAGGAGTTGCATACTGGGAGCTGTCCAGTCTGGATGGTGCTAATCTCTCTGGCACACCAGCTGCTGTGTGTTCATCCTGGAGAGGTTATAATTTCCTATTGATGCTGCTCTCCGGTCTGTGATCAGGATTACATGTCACGTACACCGCAGTGACCATGAGAACAGCACCGTGCAGACATAGTGCATCTATACAGTATGTACCGGGCTACTGCAAGTGTATTGTATTAAGCTAGTGCATTTCTATACAGCAGATATCACAAAACCCTGATAACAGAATACAATAACTCTGTGCCTAAAGATGATGAGCTAACCATAAACATTTTATATCAATAGCAAAAGACGGCTACTAAAAAACAAAACCCCTACCTACCCCAGATCTCCCAGATGTCTACGTTCAACCAGTAGCTGTAAAATAAACGTAGTCAGGTCCTTTGTGGTCACAGAAAAAGATCAAATCATTAGAAAAGGAGAAGACCCCAACATATTATATATACACACACAGAGAGTGACACGCCAGCAGCACCTTCCATAGGAGAATAGTGCCAGGTACCAGGCACACAAAAGTCACGTAAGTACATTCAACAGGCAGCACCGGCTACAGCACATTGTCCTTATTAGGAGACAGGGCAGAGACATGGGATGTATTATACTCCCAGCATATTATGTGAGCAGATTCCACAATATACAGTAGTGTAACTGCCCCCCACCACCTGCACACACACAGAGTGCACACACACACACACACAGTGCTCACACACACACACACAGTGCTCACACACACACACACACACTGCTCACACACAGTGCACACACACACACAGTGCTCACACACACACACAGTGCTCACACACACACACAGTGCTCACACACACACACAGTGCTCACACACACACACACAGTGCTCTCACACACACACAGTGCTCTCACACACACACAGTGCTCACACACAGTGCTCACACACAGTGCTCACACACAGTGCTCACACACACACACAGTGCTCACACACAGTGCACACACACACACACACAGTGCTCTCACACAGTGCTCACACACACAGTGCTCACACACACAAAGTGCTCTCACACACACACAAAGTGCTCTCACACAGTGCACACACACACACAGTGTACACACACACAGTGCTCTCACACACACACACAGTGCACACACACACACAGTGCACACACACACACACAGTGCACACACACACACACAGTGCACACACACTGCTCTCGCACACACACACACAGTGCACTCAATACAGCAGCTGCTAACGTTACTGCGATGAGTGAGCACTTATCCAGCCAGGTAACACTCAGGTGTAAGATAATACCAACTAACTCTAACAGACAATATCCCATAGTACATAGACAGATCGTCCATTAGGCTAGGAAGAGCCTCACCATATACCACTTACTAGACTATACAGAATACCCCTTCCCTCTCATGGTGAGCATAACACAGAGCATATATAATACACCTGCCTGTACAGTTTAATCCATCAGAGTGATATATAGCACAGGTGAGAATGATATACAGGAGGATACCTGGCACAGGCAAGCATACCACTGCATATACAGCATGATGCCCCACAGAATGAAATATAGGACAGATTAGGGCGATATATAGCAGGACATCTGGCAAAGGTGAGTATAACATACAGCTGGTTGAGTATGAAGTTCCTCAGAGTGATATACAGCACCACAGGTTAGGGCGACACATACAGCAGAACCCCTGGCACAGGTGGGGAGGATACACAGCACAGGTGAGGGCAATACGCAGCACATGTGGGGAGGATATACAGCAGGACATCTGGCACAGTTGGGGACAATATACAGCACAGGTGGGGTGGATATACAGCGTAGGTGGGGGCGATACACAGTAGGACACCTGGCGTAGGTGGGGGGGATATACAGCACAGGTTGGGAGGATTCACAACAGGACAACTGGCACAGGTTAGGGGGGGATACACAGCAGGAGACCTGGCATAGGTGGGGGGATATAAAGCACAGGTGGAGGGGATACACAGCAGGACACCTGGCACAGGAAAGGGGGATACACAGCAGGACATCCGGCACAGGAAGGGGGGATACACAGCAGAACACATGGCACAGATTAGGGGGGATACACAGCAGGACTCCTGGCACAGGTGGGGGTATATACAGCACAGGTGGGGACGATACACAGCAGGACACCTGGCACAGATGGGAGGATATACAGCACAGGTGGAGAGGATACACAGCAGGACACCTGGCACAGGTGGGGGGGCATACAGCACAGGTGGGGAGGATACACAGCAGGACACCTGGCACTGGTGGGGTGGGATACATAGCAGGACACCTGACAAAGGAAAGTGGGATACACAGCAGGACACTGGGCACAGGATAGGGGGGATACACAGCAGGAGACCTGGCACAGGAAGGGGGGATACACAGCAGGGCACCTGGCACAGGTGGGGGGATATAAAGCACAGGTGGGGGGGGATACACAGCAGGACACATGGCAAAGGAAAGGGGGATACACAGCAGGACACCGGGCACAGGAAGGGCGGATACTTAGCAGGACACCTGGCACAGGAAGGGGGGATACTTAGCAGGACACCTGGTACAGGAAGGGGGGATACACAGCAGGACACCTGGTACAGGAAGGGGGGATACACAGCAGGACACCTGGTACAGGAAGGGGGGATACACAGCAGGATTCCTGGCACCGGAAGGGGGGGGGATACACAGCAGGACACCTGGCACAGGAAGGGGGGATACACAGCAGGACACCTGGGGGATACACAGCAGGACACCTGGCACAGGTGAATAGAACACGTGAGCTCGGTCAGACACGCCCCTCTGAAGGTAACCTTGCACCCGTTACCTGATGATATCATCGTTGTGGCCCATGTAGAATTTCTGCTTGTGCTCCCGGGTGTTATAGACCACCCCGACCCCGGCCACGAAGTAGACGATCTCCTTGGCCGCCGTGTAGTAGAGGTTGTTGCGGCACTGGTGGCCCCGGTACCCGTACACCCACTCCAGCCGGAGGTGGCAGCTCGGGGCTGTCCTGTCAGCCATCCGCCCGCTGAGTGTGCGCCCTGCCGCCCGCAGACCGTCATGCGCGGTGCATGCTGCCTCCCAGCGCCGCTGTCCCTGGTGCTGATCTCCGGCCTCCGCTGCCCGGCTCAGCCTCACCCCTCCTCCGGCTGCTGCCAGCCTCCTGCAGTGCGGACACAGGCACGCCTCCCCGCGGGGATTGGCTGCCACAACTGATAGATGTGCGTCCTGTCCAATGACAGCAGTGCAGACCCTCCGGTACCTGGTGTAGAGGTGCTCTGGCTGCCTGACACCTGGGTGTAGCAGAGTGATGTATAGTAGAGGTGCTTTGACTGCCTGACACGTGGGTGTAACAGAGTGATGTACAGGTGCTCTGGCTGCCTGACACCTGGTTGATAGCAGAGTGATGAGGACGTGCTCTGGCTACCTAAAACATGGGTGTACAGAGTGATGTATAGTAGATGTGCTCTGGCTGCCTGACACCTGGGTGTACAGAGTGATGTATAGTATAGGTGCTCTGGCTGCCTGACACCTGGGGATAGCAGAGTGATGTATAGTAGAGGTGCTCTGGCTGCCTGACACCTGGTTGTAGTAGAGTGACGTAGAGGTGCTCTCGCTGCCTGACACCTGGGGATAGCAGAGTGATGTAAATGTGCTCTGGTTACCTGACACCTGGGTGTAGCAGAGTGATGTATAGTAGAGGTGCTCTGGCTGCCTGACACCTGGGTGTAGCAGAGTGACGTAGAGGTGTTCTGGCTGCCTGACACCTGGGGATAGCAGAGTGATGTAAAGGTGCTCCGGTTGCCTGACACCTGGGTGTAGCAGAGTGATGTATAGTAGAGGTGCTCTGGCTGCCTGACACCTGGGTGAAGCAGAGTGACGTAGAGGTGCTCTGGCTCCGTAACACCTGGGGATAGTAGTGTGATGTAGAGGTGCTCTGGTTGCCTGACACCTGGGTGTAGCAGAGTGATGTATCGTAGAGGTGCTCTGGCTGCCTGACACCTGGGTGTAGTAGTGTGACGTAGAGGTGCTCTGGCTGCCTGACACCTGGGGATAGCAGAGTGATGTAGAGGTGCTCTGGCTGCCTGACACCTGGGTGTAGCAGCGTGACGTAAACGTGCTCTGGCTGCCTGACACCTGGGGATAGCAGAGTGATGTAGAGGTGTTCTGGTTGCCTGACACCTGGGGATAGCAGAGTGATGTAGAGGTGTTCTGGTTGCCTGACACCTGGGTGTAGCAGAGTGATGTATAGTAGAGGTGCTCTGGCTGCCTGACACCTGGGTGTAGCAGAGTGATGTATAGTAGAGGTGCTCTGGCTGCCTGACACCTGGGTGTACAGAGTGATATATAGTAGAGGTGCTCTGGCTGCCTGACACCTGGGGATAGCAGAGTGATGTAGAGGTGTTCTGGCTGGTTGATACCTGGGTGTAGTAGGGTGATGTAGAGGTGCTCTGGCTGCCTGACACCTGGGTGTAGCAGAGTGATGAGGAGGTGCTCTGGCTGCCTGACACCTGGGTGTAGCAGAGTGACATAGAGGTGTTCTGGCTGCCTGACACCTGGGTGTAGCAGAGTGATGTATAGTAGAGGTGCTCTGGCTGCCTGACACCTGGGTGTAGCAGAGTGACATAGAGGTGCTCTGGCTCCGTAACACCTGGGGATAGTAGTGTGATGTAGAGGTGCTCTGGCTGCCTGACACCTGGGTGTAGCAGAGTGATGTATCGTAGAGGTGCTCTGGCTGCCTGACACCTGGGTGTAGCAGTGTGACGTAGAGGTGCTCTGGCTGCTTGACACCTGGGGATAGCAGAGTGATGTAGAGGTGCTCTGGATGCCTGACACCTGTGGATAGCAGAGTGATGTAGAGGTGCTCTAGTTGCCTGACACCTGGGTGTAGCAGAGTGATGTAGAGGTGCTCTAGTTGCCTGACACCTGGGTGTAGCAGAGTGATGTATAGTAGAGGTGCTCTGACTGCCTGACACCTGGGTGTAGCAAAGTGATGTAGAGGTGCTCTGGCTGCCTGACACCTGGGGATAGGAGAGTGATGTAGAGATGTCTGGCTGCCTGATATCTGGGTGTAGCAGAGTGATGTATAGTGGAGGTGCTCTGGCTGCCTGACACCTGGGTGTACAGAGTGATGTATAGTAGAAGTGCTCTGGCTGCCTGACACCTGGGTGTACAGAGTGATATATAGTAGAGGTGCTCTGGCTGCCTGACACTTGGGTGTAGCAGAGTGATGTAGAGGTGCTCTGGCTGCCTCACACCTGGTTGTAGTAGTGAGATGTAGAGGTGCTCTGGCTGCCTGACACCTGGGGATAGGAGAGTGATGTAGAGATGTCTGGCTGCTTGATATCTGGGTGCAGCAGAGTGATGTATAGTAGAGGTGCTCTGGCTGCCTGACACCTGGGTGTAGCAGAGTGATGTATAGTAGAGGTGCTCTGGCTGCCTGACACCTGGGTGTACAGAGTGATGTATAGTAAAGGTGCTTTGGATGCCTGAACCCTTGGGTGTAGCAGAGCGATAAGGAGGTGCTCTGGCTGCCTGACACCTGTGTGTAGCAGAGTCATGTATAGTAGAGGTGCTCTGACTGCCTGACACCTGGGTGTAGCAGAGTGATGTAGAGGTGCTCTGGATGCCTGACACCTCGGGATAGCAGCAGAGTGATGTAGAGGTCCTCTGGCTGCCTGGCACCTGGGTGTAGTAGAGTGATGTATAGTAGAGGTGCTCTGGCTGCCTGACACCTGGGTGTAGCAAAGTGATGTAGAGGTGCTCTGGCTGCCTGACACCTGGGGATAGGAGAGTGATGTAGAGATGTCTGGCTGCCTGATATCTGGGTGTAGCAGAGTGATGTATAGTGGAGGTGCTCTGGCTGCCTGACACCTGGGTGTACAGAGTGATGTATAGTAGAAGTGCTCTGGCTGCCTGACACCTGGGTGTACAGAGTGATATATAGTAGAGGTGCTCTGGCTGCCTGACACCTGGGTGTAGCAGAGTGATGTAGAGGTGCTCTGGCTGCCTCAAACCTGGTTGTAGTAGTGGGATGTAGAGGTGCTCTGGCTGCCTGACACCTGGGGATAGGAGAGTGATGTAGAGATGTCTGGCTGCTTGATATCTGGGTGTAGCAGAGTGATGTATAGTAGAGGTGCTCTGGCTGCCTGACACCTGGGTGTAGCAGAGTGATGTATAGTAGAGGTGCTCTGGCTGTCTGACACCTGGGTGTACAGAGTGATGTATAGTAAAGGTGCTTTGGATGCCTGAACCCTTGGGTGTAGCAGAGCGATAAGGAGGTGCTCTGGCTGCCTGACACCTGTGTGTAGCAGAGTCATGTATAGTAGAGGTGCTCTGGCTGCCTGATACCTGGGTGTAGCAGAGTGATGTATAGTAGAGGTGCTCTGGCTGCCTGATACCTTGGTGTAGCAGAGTGATGTATAGTAGAGGTGCTCTGGCTGCCTGATACCTGGGTGTAGCAGAGTGATGTATAGTAGAGGTGCTCTGGCTGCCTGACATCTGGGGATAGCAGAGTGATGTAGAGGTGCTCTGGCTGCCTGACATCTGGGTGTAGTAGAGTGATGTAGAGGTGCTCTGGCTGCCTGACACCTGGGTGTAGTAGAGTGATGTAGAGGTGCTCTGGCTGCCTGACACCTGGGTGTAGCAGAGTGATGTAGAGGTGCTCTGGCTGCCTCACACCTGGTTGTAGTAGTGAGATGTAGAGGTGCTCTGGCTGCCTGACACCTGGGGATAGGAGAGTGATGTAGAGATGTCTGGCTGCTTGATATCTGGGTGCAGCAGAGTGATGTATAGTAGAGGTGCTCTGGCTGCCTGACACCTGGGTGTAGCAGAGTGATGTATAGTAGAGGTGCTCTGGCTGCCTGACACCTGGGTGTACAGAGTGATGTATAGTAAAGGTGCTTTGGATGCCTGAACCCTTGGGTGTAGCAGAGCGATAAGGAGGTGCTCTGGCTGCCTGACACCTGTGTGTAGCAGAGTCATGTATAGTAGAGGTGCTCTGACTGCCTGACACCTGGGTGTAGCAAAGTGATGTAGAGGTGCTCTGGATGCCTGACACCTCGGGATAGCAGCAGAGTGATGTAGAGGTCCTCTGGCTGCCTGGCACCTGGGTGTAGTAGAGTGATGTATAGTAGAGGTGCTCTGGCTGCCTGACACCTGGGTGTAGCAAAGTGATGTAGAGGTGCTCTGGCTGCCTGACACCTGGGGATAGGAGAGTGATGTAGAGGTGCTCTGGCTGCCTGACACCTGGGTGTAGTAGAGTGATGTAGAGGTGCTCTGGCTGCCTGACACCTGGGTGTAGCAGAGTGATGTAGAGGTGCTTTGACTGCCTGACACCTGGGTGTAGCAGAGTGATGTATAGTAGAGCTGCTCTGACTGCCTGACACCTGGGTGTAGCAGAGTGATGTATAGTAGAGTTGCTCTGACTGCCTGACACCTGGGTGTAGCAGAGTGATGTATAGTAGAGGTGCTCTGGCTGCCTGACACCTGCGGATAGCAGAGTGATGTAGAGGTGCTCTGGCTGCCTGACATCTGGGTGTAGTAGAGTGATGTAGAGGTGCTCTGGCTGCCTGACACCTGCATGCAGAAGAGTGATGTAGAGGTGCTTTGACTGCCTGACACCTGTGTGTAGCAGAGTGATGTATAGTAGAGCTGCTCTAACTGCCTGATACCTGGGTGTAGCAGAGTGATGTTGAGGTGCTCTCGCTGCCTGATACCTGGGTGTAGCAGAGTGATTTAGAGGTGCTCTGGCTGCCTGACACCTGCATGCAGAAGAGTGATGTAGAGGTGCTTTGACTGCCTGACACCTGGGTGTAGCAGAGTGATGTATAGTAGAGGTGCTCTGGCTGCCTGATACCTTGGTGTAGCAGAGTGATGTATAGTAAAGCTGCTCTGACTGCCTGACACCTGGGTGTAGCAGAGTGATGTTGAGGTGCTCTCGCTACCGGATACCTGGGTGTAGCAGAGTGATGTAGAGGTGCTCTGGCTGCCTGACACCTGGGTGTAGCAGAGTGATTTAGAGGTTCTCTGGCTGCCTGACACCTGCATGCAGAAGAGTGATGTAGAGGTGCTTTGACTGCCTGACACCTGTGTGTAGCAGAGTGATGTATAGTAAAGCTGCTCTGACTGCCTGACACCTGGGTGTAGCAGAGTGATGTTGAGGTGCTCTCGCTACCTGATACCTGGGTGTAGCAGAATGATGTAGAGGTGCTCTGGCTGCCTGACACCTGGGTGTAGCAGAGTGATGTTGAGGTGCTCTCGCTGCCTGATACCTGGGTGTAGCAGAGTGATGTATAGTAGAGGTGCTCTGGCTGCCTGATACCTTGGTGTAGCAGAGTGATGTATAGTAGAGGTGCTCTGGCTGCCTGACACCTGGGGATAGCAGAGTGATGTAGAGGTGCTGTGGCTGCCTGACATCTGGGTGTAGTAGAGTGATGTAGAGGTGCTCTGGCTGCCTGACACCTGGGTGTAGCAGAGTGATGTAGAGGTGCTTTGACTGCCTGACACCTGGGTGTAGCAGAGTGATGTATAGTAAAGCTGCTCTGACTGCCTGACACCTGGGTGTAGCAGAGTGATGTTGAGGTGCTCTCGCTACCTGATACCTGGGTGTAGCAGAGTGATGTAGAGGTGCTCTGGCTGCCTGACACCTGGGTGTAGCAGAGTGATTTAGAGGTTCTCTGGCTGCCTGACACCTGCATGCAGAAGAGTGATGTAGAGGTGCTTTGACTGCCTGACACCTGTGTGTAGCAGAGTGATGTATAGTAAAGCTGCTCTGACTGCCTGACACCTGGGTGTAGCAGAGTGATGTTGAGGTGCTCTCGCTACCTGATACCTGGGTGTAGCAGAGTGATGTTGAGGTGCTCTCGCTGCCTGATACCTGGGTGTAGCAGAGTGATGTAGAGGTGCTCTGGCTGCCTGACACCTGGGTGTAGCAGAGTGATGTAGAGGTGCGCCACCTGCCTGACACCTGGGGATAGATGTACATAGATATGTAGCAATATGTGGTGAAATAATCCAATCGCAATTAAATAGTCATTGAAAAAAATATACTGTATATAAAACCTAAAAAGCCCAGCTCAGTGGTCATGAATCACCGTTTACTATGCAATATACAAACGGGATATTATAATACCGACTTTTATAGTCTCCTCCCTGGGAGAAGCGCAGACAGGAGAAGCAGGTGTCAGGTGATTGGGGCGGGGCTGACTATTCATGTCATTAGGCCACACCCGCTCATGGCAAAATTCAGTAAATTACATGTCTAAGGGACAAATGAGGCAATTATCATATTGGCCATGTCCCCTCCCCACAGATACACAATTCTACCTGTCCTGCCCATTTCACTCTTCTGGGGCCCTGGGAGACTCCCCAAAAGTTCAAGGGGATTAGAAATATACTAAACTCAGGAAATCTCCAATTGTATTACAGAAGAGATAATATGGAGGAGAGAGGTGTAAGGGGTCTGGGGCGGTTACTAAAAGTAATGGGGGGCTGTGTAAGAAAGAGGGTGACAGGAGATGTAACAATATAGGTGTTGCCGTACATAATGGAAGGCTTTATAGTACGCAATGTAAGGCTGCGATGCTTTGGGCGAGACGTTCTCCGGGGATGTAATACGGGGCTGCGATGCTTTGGGCGAGAAGTTCTCCGGTGATATAATACGGGGCTGCGATGCTTTGGGCGAGAAGATCTCTGAGGATATAATCCGGGGCTGCGATGCTTTGGGCGAGAAGTTCTCCGGGGATATAATACGGGGCTGCGATGCTTTGGGCGAGAAGTTCTCCGAGGATATAATACGGGGCTGCGATGCTTTGGGCGAGAAGTTCTCCGGGGATATAATACGGGGCTGCGATGCTTTGGGCGAGAAGTTCTCCGGGGATATAATACGGGGCTGCGATGCTTTGGGCGAGAAGTTCTCCGGGGATATAATACGGGGCTGAGATGCTTTGGGTGAGAAGTTCTCCGGGAATATAATACGGGGCTGCGATGCTTTGGGCGAGAATTTCTCCTGGGATATAATACGGGGCTGCGATTCTTTGGGCGAGAAGATCTCCGGAGATATAATACGGGGCTGCGATTCTTTGGGCGAGAAGATCTCCGGGGATATAATACGGGGCTGCGATTCTTTGGGCGAGAAGTTCTCCGGGGATATAATACGGGACTGAGATGCTTTGGGCGAGAAGTTCTCCGGGGATATAATACGGGGCTGCGATGCTTTGGGCGAGAAGTTCTCCGGGGATATAATACGGGACTGAGATGCTTTGGGCGAGAAGTTCTCCGGGGATATAATACGGGACTGAGATGCTTTGGGCGAGAAGTTCTCCGGGGATATAATACGGGGATGCGATGCTTTGGGCGAGAAGATCTCCGGGGATATAATACGGGACTGAGATGCTTTGGGTGAGAAGTTCTCCGGGGATATAATACGGGACTGAGATGCTTTGGGCGAGAAGTTCTCCGGGGATATAATACGGGGATGCGATGCTTTGGGCGAGAAGATCTCCGGGGATATAATACGGGACTGAGATGCTTTGGGTGAGAAGTTCTCCGGGGATATAATACGCCTATCAGCTGCAAATATATGACTTTAGGGTATTAAAAAGAATCAGACAGTGATTTTAAAGATCCCAAATCTCACAGCTGCTCTTTTGGGGATAATTATATTTACTTTACTAGGGATAATTTACAGACTATTACTGTAACAATCCACAATACACAACTGAGCTGAAGAACCTGCACCATTCAATGAAGCACAGGCCAAGTGTCAGTGTATACTGTATACAAATATACTGCACCTAGTCACCAGTACAGGCCCCAGCAATGGATTTGCTCTATTAGGGATACTGAGTACTGACATACCTCTTTTTCACCATAAACCCGGGTCCCACCTGGGTTTTCAGACATGGTTCCGACCCAGGTCAGACACTGTTTACACAGCACCATTGATCTGGGTTATTCTCAGGTCAGCACCGTTCACACTGAACCTGGGTCTGTCCTGCTAAACTTGGGAGGTCATAAAAAGTGGGAGGTGACTGCTCCACAACCTACCTGGGTTGGATTGCTGGTTCACTTGACCCGGGGTATTTTTCAGAGACCCTTTTTACACTGGGCTGCGAGCCAAGAAGACCCAGCAACAACATGAGTTTTTGCTCTGGTGTAAAAGGGGTATCAGTGATTCACCAGAGGGACTCCATTTCCATCCCCTCTCAGTGTTGATGTAATTGTGTAACTAATGCTGGGTCACCACGATCTTACTATGAAATGATGTCGTCACTTTGCGCCATCATGTGACTGAACACTAGTAAATGGCTACACTGCAATCGCCCAAGACCACAAAATGACTGCCCCCTACTGGTGACATGGGGCATGCAAGTATGCACTCATTGGCCAGCAGTGAGCGCACTAAAAATCACAGTATATTGTTTTATTACATTTTATTATTTTATAATGCTCTCAATTATCTCACTGTTACACACACACACAGAGTAACAGGCAGGAGAATTAGACTGTGACCCGGAGGCAGAATACTGGAGAGTATATACAATATCCATTTCAAGCCAAGGCCCCTGGGTAGGAGATGACCTTAATGTATTGGTAATCATAAGATCTACATTGGTTTACTGCTTCAACATATCTTACCACCTTGATAGCTTACTTAACTTAGGCTATAAAATCAATAAAGACACGGACACCAGAGCTTGGCTAAAAGGTCACAGCTTTTATTTATAGATTAATCAATCAACCTAACCAGGGTGGCCAAGAGACGCTGCAAACTCAGTTCTAGCTTTCAACCTTGATCAAATACTCGGAGGACGACTTAAACGTCCTCCCTCTAGACGTACTAACGATGTGAGAGTCTCACTTTCCTCTTGGGCCAATCCGAGGTGCTTCCGTACAGCCAACACCTGGGTCCCCCCGCACAGAGAAGGACAAATTCGCCAGGGGCAATGAGGGTCAGTGCCCCCACAAAGTTGTCTTACGCCACCTAAAGCCACTGAGTTGCAGCGTACTCCCGCCAAAGCCAGGCCCTAAGAGAGACTGGCCCGCCACCCAAAACAAAAAACTAGCCTTTCACAAACAAAGCTGTACCTAAAGCATTCAGATGCACACCATCATTCCGAAATAAAACTTCCCAAGCTCACCCACCAGAAAAACCATGACTAAATCCCACTCCATCGATGGACTAAACATGCCTTGTAAACGCGCCATTCACTTTCTTACAAGCCCTCTCCAATGCACCATGCTTATGCACCTCACTCCACTTCAAATGAGTCATCATTTCAGACCACACCATCGGAACAGTCAGCCATCGCAAACGCATCTCATCCAAAACTTCACGAAGCCTCTCAATTAACTCGACACTTTTCAACTGACCCACATCGTTGCCTCCAACATGCAACACTAAAAATTTTGGGATTCCCCACTCCGACACTGATGACACAATCAAAGCCAACACCGACTCAACGCGCAATCCTATCAAACCAATCCATCGAATACTAAAACCACTAGGCCATCAGGCCTGACTCTGGGCCAACACATGTTTTTCCGCCCAAAAGATATAAGAGTGGCCCACAAGCCACACCTGTCCATCCTCCTTTCCAAAATCTGTGGAAAAGAGAAAACCTTAACCATGAGAACCACACCAAACCCAAGACCAACAACACAACTTAATCAAACACATAGCAACTGACTAGCAGGGATGCATGTAAGTGGGGAAAACAGGAACCCGAGTGAAGAAGAAAAACTAAAAAACCTACCCGTGAACCAAATTGGGCCAGATCATGGCTAACGGGAGGAAAAATTAAAAAATCCCTTCACACCCCCAATTGTTGAACGCTAGCCGTTCAACGATTGGCGGGTAAGCAACGTTTTCGGGTTAAAGCAAGGTGCGCATCTATAACTTCCCGCAACACACTTATTCCCAAAAGCAGCCGATTTCCAGCGCCCTACCTGCTGAATAAACTCTGCAGACGCCCCGTATAGAGCAGCGCAAGTAGCAGCACCAATACGAAATGAATGGGTACCATAATCTGAAGGATTTACCCTTGACTCCATAAACCCGTCCTAAAGCCCCCTGTGAAGTGGTACTCAGTGAGGGGTGTGTGGTATGCATGCAGTAACCATTAAGGCGGGCGTAACATGTACTGTGAAGCTAAATGAACCGGACAAATAATCACGTCCCGATGCTGATTTAAGTAACCCACTTACCCCTTCCGGTTTGATCGTTTCAGAGAATCGAAGCTTGCAAGGCACAGCCGAATCTCTAAAAGCGATATACTAACAAAAACCCAAAGGAACTAAATGCGTTATTGAAAGCTACACAACAACTCACTAACCCTGAAAAAGCTCCAAAAAATGTAGCTGCAAAAGCAAGGCGAAACGGAGAAGCCTAAACCTATCAGAATAAATCTTCCCCATAACTGTAACAAATCGGACAAAAGCTGCAATTCAAACCGGTACACGGGAGTAGCACGAGGGTGCCCCCTTCACCCAACCCCTCCCAGCCTTCACTAGTACAAAAGACCTGGTAGGATAGTGAAAAACCTTTAGCCTGCAACAGAAGGAGACCCCCGCAAGAGCAGACCCAGTAGAAGCCCTGGATCTACCTTGTTGATATCTAACCCAAACAAAGGAAGAAATCAAATCTTCCGGCTACTAACCCTCCATCTCCAGAAGTGCACAATGTGTGTGCACCAAGTACGCCAAGCGTCCGAGTAAGCCCTGAAAGTAAATGGGGTGAGCGATTGCAACGCCAAACCCTCTAAGCTGGCCTGATGATCTGCCACACAAACGAGGGGCACACCAAACCAACATCAGAAGCCGACGGGACAAGCGCTCGGAAGCATGCAAATTGAAAATGAGACAAAGCATCAGCAATCTCATTAAATATACCTGGTACGTGCCTAGCTCTAAATCTGATATTAGCCTTGAGGCAGCGCAAAACTAAATGTCAAAGCAAACGAAAACACAAAAGGTGAGGATGAACGCTGGTTGCTGCTGGCGTGAACCACATCCAGATTGTCGCACCAAAATATTACATGACAGTTGCTAAGTCGCGCGGACCAGAGTTCAACTGAAATGACAATTGAGAACAGTTCCAACAGCAGCAAGTTACTTGTCCAGCCCTCCTCGCGACAATCAAACGGCCACGGGGCAGCACACCCTACACCATTGAAAAAGATCCCAAAAACCGGACGACCCAGCCGCATCAGTAAAAAGTTGCAATATGCTGTTCGCCACAGGAGGTGATGACCAAATACGTTTGCCATTAAATTGTAACAAAAACCTGTTTCGATGTAGAAGATCCTCCTTTATCTCAGCCGACAGGCAACATGCTGATGCGGCCATGCCGACCCGGCTATGGCCCTCTCCAATTTTCTGAAAAATACTCTACCCATGGGAATGATCTGGCAAGCAAAAGCTCGCCAGCTTTACCTCTTGACGCCTCCCCTGTCTCGGTCACCGGGGTCGACTCGTCTTGACCCGGAACGGGCAACAAAGGACCAAACATACACCACTCCGGATAGACCGCTCACAACATCGGAACCTAAAACTGAAGAAGATGGGTGAGGCACCGGCAACTTGGACAAAGTAGCAGTTACAGGTGGATGCGACAGGACCAAAACAGGAGGGGGAATGTGTTGGGCCACGATTAGGAGATAACTGACTGGGCCTGTACATATACGGGGGGCAATGGCACTGTGTGTGGGATGGGAGGTGGAAGTGGTGGCTGAAGAGGTGGTGCGGCAGGGGGGGGTAAAATTGCAGAGGAGGCAAGCAGAGGCAAAGAAATTGGGGTTGCTGCAAAGCTTAAGGATAGTATATGGAAGATGCCGCAAATTGGGACGCATAACGGGAGGTGGGAGGGGCTACCGCAGAGGAAGCTAAAATGAGAGGAGCTACGCCTGAGCTCCAGGATGCCTGACTCCAAGAAGGGCTGGCCATGGTAATGGGCGTAGATGTAGTGAACACAGTTGCCTGACTACTCGCTGCAGTGTACCAAGGGGGCTGAAAAGGGGGCCTGTGACACAAAACTAAAAGGCACCCCAACACTATGCGTGGGGAGCCAATAGGCGGTGGTAAGTGCATGGGCACACCGCCGGGCACCTGACTGGCAGTGCCAGCAAAGTAGGGGGAGCTTCTACCTAAAATGGCCGCCGGCTGAAAGATGGCCGCCGGGCCCGCCGCATGAGCCAGACCGGAGGGACCACCTGTGAACAGCAATGCAAGGGATAAAATGCGGAGATTAAAACCCGGCACCCGCACCAGCATAGGGCCAAGTGAAGTTGCCGGCATGTGACTGATGAGAACTGAGGTAGAAGCAGGCGCCGGGTGGCGCGCAAGAGCGGCCCCCGCGATGGAAGGGGAAATATGGTGGTGAACCGGAGGTGGCGCCTTGGCTGCGAACAGCGAAGCTGACGGAGGAGCGGCAGTGATAGCGGCGGGGGATGAGAAGGTAAGAGGCGCGGGGTTGGTACTGCGGGCAGGGGGGGACTGTTCTGGTGCCAAAATAATGGCATGGATTGGAGAAGGAGGGAGGGGTGAGGGGGAAGCCGGGCTTGCAGCAGGCCCGCTTGAAGAGGGAGAGCCCGCACCTGAGGAGGCAGAGGCAGCGGCTGCTGGGGGATTGCCTGTGGAAATAGTGAATCCGTCCGGGGACGCCATGAGGAGGGCTGCCGATGAAATGGGAGGTGACACACGGGAGGGAGCCGCGCACAGCGGGCATGAAAAATATGCAAACTGGATGGGAGGGGGAGCAGAGCGACGGGGCTGGGACCTGATGAAACTAACAGAGGGACAGCTGGCTAGCAGATGGGCTCACTGATGTAAAATAGGACAGATGAACATAGTACTATCAAATGCACCAAAATATACTCAGCTTTTAAGAAGATCCACTACAAAGAGCTAAAATAGGACAGATGAACATAGTACTATCAAATGCACCAAAATATACTCAGCTTTTAAGAAGATCCACTACAAAGAGACTGGGCTGAGCTCTAGCAGCCCTTTAAATAGTCCCAACCTAACTCCTCCTTTCAACAAATCCCATAGGATAATCCAACCATCTGACATACTCACTTTTACCCAGCAACAAGGCTGTCATAAACAACAACACCCAGCAGAAAACCAGCAATCTTATCTATCCTCAATTCTATACAAATTTGGTCTTCCTTTAGGAGATTATGTATCATTTCATACATTTCAGATTCTCATTTTTAGGGGTCTATGTACTAAGCAGTGATAAGTGACAGAGTGAAAAGTGATAAGTCTGTGATAAGGTGCCAGCTAATCAGCTCCCAACTGTCATCTCACAGGCTGTGTTTGAAAAATGACAGTTGGGAGCTGATTGGCTGGTACCTTATCACTTTCTTATCACTTTTCACTCTGTCTCCTAACACTGCTTAGTACATAGACCCCATAGTCTACTTCAACGCTGCAGATCAGTCATGTGACAGTCACGTGACCCTGGCTTATCACTCTATTTGATACAGGAAGAATCAAAATGATGATTTAGAAGATGGCCAGACAATGTAATGCTCTACGGAATTAGACGAGAGGTGCAGATAATGATTTGGTCAGTGACCCAAAGCTCCAGGAACTCGAATCTGTCACAATCAATGTACATTTCCACATGCAATCATATGTAAAACATACACCCATCAGACATAATATTAAAGCCACTGACAGGTGCAGTGAATAGCATTGATTATCTTGTTACTGTGGAACCTGGATGGGATATATTAGGCAGCAAGTAAATGGTCAGTTCTTGAAGTGAATGTGCTGGAAGCAGGAAAATAGGGCAAGAGCGAGGATCTGAGCGACTCTGACCAAAGGGCCACATTGTGATGGCTGGGTAACTGGGTCAGAGCATCTCCTAAATGGCAGCGCTTCTGGGGTGATCCTGGTATGCAGTGGAAGGGCAACCAGTGAGCTGGCAACAGAGTCGTGGGTGTCCAATGCCCATTGATGCAGTCACGACCAGGGTTTCCCGGCATAGGGGACGACAGGTATTACCTGTGAGGGCGCTGTGGCGTGGTCCTTCCGGCGGAGGGGCTGGTGTCTGGTGGCAGGCATTGGCTGTGCAAAGTGTGCACTGTGTCATTCTGGCTGGGGTAGGCCTGGTGGTGTTTCCATTCCACTCTGGTATGGGCGCCGCCATCTTGCCTCTGGTCATGTGACTTAGCTGCTCCAGTCCTGGCATGTCATATGCTCTCTCTGACCTATCACAATTCTGCACTGGGTACTTAAGGGAGTTCAGAGCTTCCCATAGTTGCCAGTGCAACGTGTTTCACAGCGTAGCTGTGAGAGAGTCTGTGTGCCTTGAATTATCTGTCTGTTTGAGTGCTCGCCTGTGCTCCTGCTGGATTCCAGCTTCCAAGTAGCCTGCACTGCTCTGCCTGCTTCCAGTCTCCTGCCAGAACCATCCTGCATCTGCTATTTACCCTTTCCCTGCCAGAGGACCTGTGTCTACAGTTAACCCTGAACCTGCCCTGTCTCCATTTACCTAGCTCTCGGATTCCACTCTGAGCCATCACAGTTCTACTCTCCACTTAATTCCATCAGCTGTTACCATTCTAATTACTCCATAGCCCCTCTGGATTTTACCTCACCAGTATCAATCAGTGACTGTTATCCCGTCGGCAGCCCTGCAGTTATCATTTTGATTACAAAGACTTTTATTATTTCTGCCACTACATGGACATTACCTATTCATATTACAATACAGCCTCTAATCATCACCATCCTCTTAATATTCTGGACTTCATTTTATCCGTGTACATGTCTGCAACTTCACCTATTAAATAACCCACTTTCCAATTTAAATCCGTTCAGGTGTCTGCTCCTATTTCCACCCCGGGTCCACAACAAACTCTGGGCCTGATTCAGACCCGCACGCGAGTGCAGAGCACTCGCAAGCGGGTCGATGTTGCCCAAGCGGGTCGATGTTGCCCAAGTGCGCATAACGATGGCCAAGCCGTCATTATGGGTCTCGCACTAAAGGAGGCGTGCTGTCGATGGTGCCCTTTGGTGGGCGTGCCCGGGGAGTGGCTGCCCAGATGGAGGCGTTCCGATGGGAACGCCTACCGTCTGGGGCCAGCCCCACTAACATCAGTAGTAATGTCAGTGGGAGAGGTTTCGGCTCTGATAGAGCCAAAAGCACTCCTGGGCTTTCGGCAGCGAGACCCTACCGCAAGGGTCTCGTCGCAAGCCCTTTCGGTCTTGACCATCGCGACCATCATTTTGGCCGCTTGCTATAGCTGTGGGTGGTCAAAAAGTAGGAGGGACGGTCCTGATTCAGAGCGAGCACTCTGTCAGAGCGTCCGGCTCTGAATCAGGGCCTCAGGTCCTAACAGATGCGTGTGGGGAGGGAAGGCTAGCCCGTCTGCTCCTATCCCACGGAGAAGCTACTGTAGCATAAATTGGTGAAAAAGGCAATGCTGGCTATGCTAGAAAGGTGTCAGAACACGCAGAGCATCGCAGCTTGCGTTGCATGGAGCAATGAAAGGAGGAGGCCAAGGGGTAAATTTACTAAAGGTTGATTTGGCGATTTGAGTTGCGATTTTCATTTGATTTGGTTTCTATTTTGGTTTTGAGTATTTACTAACGGCCAAATCGCATGTAAATTGGGACTTCAAATCGACTTTGGACTCAAATCGCCCTCCAATCGACCATCGGAAAAACATTGAGACTTTTACATAGCCTAACACACAAAACCCTTATTTACTATCATTCTATTTGAAATCGTCCTCAAAATCGGACTTCAAATCACTCTTCAAATCCCCAATACAATAGACCTGCTTCATGCTTTCGATTTGAGCATGAGCAGGTCAGATGCACACAGATACATGCAGACATCAGTGAGATGCCTGCATGTATCTGACTGTAAAAAGCGTCTAAAGAGTTAAATTTAGAGAAAAAAAAACGTGAGGTCACCCCCCCAAAACACAACCAGCCCCGGACTTTGCCAACCCTGTTCTGGTTGACTAAGTACAGGGAAAAAATTACGTAGGGTCTCCCTGTACTCAGGACAACCAGCACTGGGCTATGGGAAGCAGAGCTGGTTCTGGATTTATAAAATATATAATAAAATATGCGTAGGGTCTCCCTGTAAATCACAGAACCAGCCCTGGACCCATTCTAACAGGGGACTGATGCCACAGCCAGGGGAGCCCTATCACCGGGTCCCCCAGCCGCAGCATCAGCCCTGACCATTAGTCAGCCCAGGCCAGGGATCCCTGGGGAGTTGGGGACCCCTTCAATAAAAATGGGTCTCCCTCTCCAGGGCACCCCTAGCCTGGGCTGATAGCCCGGGGCTATCCCCGCCACCCCTGGGTGGTGGGTTGATTGTGACAGTGTGGTGTAAAAATAGATATAAATAAACATTGTCTTTCCAGTAGAACTGCAAGTCCCAGCAAGCCTCCCCTGCATGCTGGTACTTAGAGAACCACAAGTACCAGCATGCGGGGCATTAAGGGCCCACTGGGACTTGTAGTTCACCTGTAAAGAAATGTCCCAAGAAACACACACACCTTACACAGTATAACTTTAATATATACATACACACACACAATACCTATATTACCTCCATTGGACCCCTTCTCCAGTAGGCATCCATGGGTTAAAATAATAAAAAGATAAAACCGGACCCTCACATTAAGGAGTAATCAGTCTAACCAGACTGATTACTCCTTCCCAAATGAAGTGCACAGCACTCTGCTTCATCCTTTGAAGCTCCGTGTCTGTGCGATCATTGGCTGAGAGAGGTCAGGCCCCGCCTCTCAGCCAATGAACGGCTCCTCCATTGTACTCAATGGCGGGAGCCGCAGGGTTACTGAAGTTTACAGCACAGCAGATCTGAAGATGCGAGGTACGACGAGGGCACCATCAGAGAAAAACCCCAACAAGAGAACATATGGATTAGAGAAAGAAGACAAATGTAAACTCTCATTAAGGCCACAGGGGACCACACACTGGGCCTGATTCAGACCCGCTCACGAGCACACAGCGCTCACAAGTGGGTCGATGGTCCCCCACTGCGCATGCGCAGAAATTCTCTCGCTCCGGGACTCACTACAAAAGGGGCGGCTGACGATGTTGATTGACAGCCCGCCCGTTTTGTAGGTGGGGCGGGAGGGTGGCTACACAAACGGAGGCGTTCCCGAAGGAACGCCTACCGTTTGTGGGACGCACCACTGACATCACCAGTGATGTCAGTGGAGAGCTTCCTGCTCTGTTAGAGCAGGAATCTCTCTGGGGCTTGCGACGGACGAGACCCTACCACATGGGTCTCGTCGCAAGCCCCAGCTTAGCGAGCGGCCTGGAGGCCACAACCAAGAAAAAAAAAACGCCCTGATTCAGAGCGAGCGCTCTTAAAGAGCGTCCGGCTCTTAATCAGGGCCACTGTTCATCATGTAAATCCATCTCGCTTCCAATTTTAGGAATGTTTTCTCTCGATCACCTCCACTTGGTGACGTAGGTACATGATCCACAAGTTTATAGCTTAAAGTGATAAGGGAATGTTTCATTTCTGTGAAATGACGAGCCACAGGTTGGTCTGATTCTCTACCGTTCAGGGCTAACCGAATAGCAGAGCGATGTTGTGTAATTCTCTCAGGAAATTGGCAAATGGTCTTGCCAATATAGCCCAAGCCGCATGAGCATTTAATAGCGTAGATAACAAAAGTCCTAGTAGCGGTAAGTGTGTGTTTGATAAAAATCTTACAACCAAGGTAGGGGTGCGTTATGTAATCACCTACCTCCATATAACGGCAGTGTGCCCGGACGGCCTCAGCCTCCACTCCCGGTCACAGATTGGATTTTGTCCCCACTGGATCTTGGGGTATTAGGGATTCCCTCTTACCGTCAGTGACCGTCTGTCACTGACTCCGCCCACTGCACCGTGGGCGTAACGATGCTGCCAGCACCAAACTCCTTCAATCAGCATTTGGAACCGCTTCTTACTTTCACTCAGGCTCCTACCTCCGGCACCTGGAACCGCTTCTGCTATGTATGCGTTGACTAGCTGCGGCCACACCCCCTGATCCCTCGCAATGGACCAGGCTCTGCACGGTAGCTGGCAGAGGGCTTGAGCTTTGGAGACGCCTGACTCAATCCAGAACAGCCGGAGAACGGAATAGCATTTTGCGCAATTCTGTTGGTCACAGGATTGAGATGCAGTTCTAGTCAGGCAAAGATGTTTATTGCTCACAGTCTTGAAAAAGACCCTTCCCCTTCGCTTTAAGGGGGTACAGCATACAGATGATACAGGAGTCTTGATGTCCACAAAGATACACAAAGATGTACCTATACACAGGGCTCACAGGACTTTTTTATCCCATTCCTACACACAATACCACAGGGGGTAAATCCGCCCTGGGTTCCTTTTAGCCAATAAGGCTTTCTCACAAGATATAAAGAAACACATCTTACATTTCACAGAAATTAACTAAATTTCCCCGTTACCACCCAAAAACATTTGGCTCTCCTGAAACACACACACTTAGCATAGGCTCTCAAAAGGTAAATATAATGCAAATATCTATTCCATTTGTCCTTTCACATGTCTATGACTAAAACCAGTTTTGGCTTATTTACAATCCTAACATCTTCTGAGTTCTTAGAAAGCTCCATTCAAAAGGTGCTTCTTCAAAACAAACAAATTGTCTTTCCCAAACTTACTGGGTATTGTACCCAGAGACACACAGGAGACCTCTGCATTACATTTCAATGAAAATGCTGTAAACAAAGCTTTGGTCACTATGTCAGGATAATTAACACGTGTCTCAAAAGCCATTGGATTCTAACTATTACAGCCTTCTAAAGCAAATAACTTATACATTCCTTATAAGTGCATAGGCTATACATTTGAAAGTAAATTTCCACAACTGCACACAGCACATTGAATATAACATGTTCTAACACATTACATGTACGTGGCGCACTGCGCCTAAAGGTCCTTTTAAAAATGGTGCTGCAGCATTAATCCCTTCAGTGCCGTGGCAGCCATTTTAATCACGTGTGGTCGGGCTCCGGCCACAGACAGAGGCCCTGATTCACAGCCGGATGCTCTGACAGAGCGCTCGCTCTGAATCAGGGCCGTCCCTTCTCCTTTTTGGAGCAGCCTCCTGGCCGCTCGCATAGCTGTGGGTGACCACCCACAGCTATAGCGAGCGACCAAAATGATGGTCGCGATGGTCAAGACCATCGCGACCATCGGGCTTGCGACGAGACCCTTGCGGTACGGTCTCACTGCCGCAAGCCCTGGAGTGCTTTTGGCTCTATCAGAGCCAAAAGCACTCCCACTGACATCACTAGTGATGTCAGTGGGGCCGGCCCCAGACGGTAGGCGTTCCCATGGAAACGCCTCCGTCTGGGCAGCCACGCCCCCGGCACGCCCACCAAAGGGGGCGTGCTGTCAATCACCATCGACAGCACGCCCCCTTTGGTGCGAGACCCATAACGATGGCTTGGCCATCGTTATTCGGGTCTCGCACATGCGCACAACGGAGCCGCCTCCGCCGTGCGCACTTGGGCAACATCGACCCGCTTGCGAGCGCTCAGATCTAGATCTACAAACTGCATCTCAGATCCATTGCTTATAAAAAATATAATATTAATGTGTATACCAAAACAGTAACAAAACAATATATATATATATATATATATATATATATATATACACACATACACATAAAACATATAAAAATAATAATAATAATAATAATAAAAAATAAAAAAAAATACCACACTATACAAATATTGGAATATTGTCAAAAATATCACCTGAAAAATTGGCAAAATCAACTAGATCCCAATAAATTCTCAACTTATCACACAGCACATTACCTCCATCAAAGTAATAATCTACCTCATTATCCTAACAATAATATACCGGTCAATCATTAGGCAGTGCACGGGCATAACAGGATTTAAGCCAACTGCTCCAGATAAGTTCAAACTTCTCAGCTTTGCGACAAATAAACACATGTTTTTCATGTTCAACAGTGGTACGGACCAAGGACAGCCAAGCATTATAATCTGGTCCTGTAGGAGTCATCCACGACCGAGCCACACATACCTTAGCTAGTGTACACATATTGACAATGTATTGTTTAAGATATCTGTCCACTACCTCATCATCCATAGAGCCTAAACAGCACGTCAATGGCGTAGCTAAAGTGGGAGCAATACCTGTATTGGACAAAACTCTCAGAACCTTATTCCAAAAAGTGCTAACCACCGGACAATCCCATAGAAGGTGCCAGAAAGTACCGCTACTAATTTTACACTTAGGGCATATGTCAGATGCTCTCCCCCCAAATTTTAGCAAACGAACAGGAGTTAAATAGGTACGGTGTAGAATAAACAGTTGAATCTGTTGAAATCTTATAGAAGTCGTGGAAATACGAGGAGCTTCTAGAGTATTATCCCATTCCGTATCACTTATAAGGCCAATATCTCTCTCCCACTTTGATCTAAGATGTGGTAAACTATCCTTATGATAAGAAGACAATATATAGGAGTATAAGTAAGAAAGCGTCTTCCGGGGACCTAAAGATAAAAGGAATGACTTCAATGGGGATATTTGAATTAGAGGAGGGCCATCTGAAAATTGAGCCGAGAGAGCATGCCGTAATTGTAAATATCTATAGAAATATGATTGAGGGAGATGATGAGCTTCTTGGAGTTGTGCAAAAGATTTAAGAATTGAAGTGTCATATAAATGACCCAATGTAGTTACACCGTTAGAACCCCATGTCACCTCAAGCTGTAAAGAGGCCAGTTCAGGTAATATACGATAACTACATAGAGAAGTGTCTGGATCTAATCCCGTAAACTGTAGAATACTAGATACCAATTTCCATATCTTAATAGCTTGCATCAACAGGGGAGGGCCTTTCTGTATAATTCTACCCGCAAGCAAGGCCTGCAATGGTGTAAAGTTAGGGAAAATCTGAGAAACCAACAAAACATGCAGGGCATTAGGGGAGTCATCTTGAAGCCATAACCGTATATGTGCCATCTGCGCCGCATAATAATAAAATTTGAAATTTGGAAGAGCCAAACCTCCCCCAGACCTAGATCGGGTCAGAGCTGCCAATTGAATACGTGGTCGACGATTCACCCAGACCAATGAAGAAAGAAGACTATTCAAACGCCTAAACAATGTATCTGTAATAAAAACAGGAGAATGCTGCAAAACATACACAAATTTTGGCTGCACCACCATCTTTATTAAGTTAATTCTACCAGTAACGGTAAGAGGGAGCCGGTGCCAGGACTGAAGTTTGTCCTTTAAGTAGACAAACAGGGGGTCAACATTCAATACTATATAGTCCTTTGGGGAATTAGTTATCCAGATACCTAAATATTAAAATTTATTTACCCAACAGAGAGGGAGAGTGACAATGGGAACAGTTGGATACAACCCCCTAAGAGGAAGGATAGATGATTTGTCCCAGTTTACCTTAAGACCAGAAAAAATTCCAAATTGTTCTATGACTTGAAGAACCACAGGCATAGCTGTTACATAGTCAGACAAAAAAAGTAATAAATCATCTGCATATAAGGAAACTTTGTCCATTCTATTACCCAATTGTAGACCTATAATATCAGGGTGAGAACGTATAATACAGGCTAACGGCTCAATAGCCAATGCAAACAGGGTTGGGGACAAGGGGCAACCCTGTCTTGTGCCCCGAGATAGGGGGAAGGAAGGGGAGATAAACCCATTCACTGACACCCTGGCAGTAGGGTTCGCATACATAAGCTTTACCAATTTCAAGAACACCGGCCCAAACCCAAAACATAACATGACCTCCCACAGAAAGGGCCACTCCACAGAGTCAAATGCTTTTGCAGCATCTAATGACACAATAACAGAGGACTATTCCTCGCCATGGGAGGCCTGTAAGTGAGTGTGCAGCCTTCTAATGTTCTCTGACATCGACTTGCCTGGCATAAATCCTGATTGGCCTGGGTGAACAATCGAAGTAATAACAGTGTTTAGCCGAATAGAAAGGATCTTAGCCAAAATTTTGGCATCTGTGGGAATTAGAGAAATTGGCCTATAGGAATCAGGTTATCTAGGGTCCTGCCCGGGTTTAGGGAGCACAACAATTATGGCTTCAGACATAGATGGAGAGAACAAATTCTCTTCATAGAGCCCATTAAACAGATCTAAAAGTCTTGGAACAAAGATACGAGCATGTTTTTTATATATCTCTATGGGAATCCCATCAGATCCGGGTGCCTTGTTACCGGGAAAGGAACTAATCGCAGCATCTACCTCCTCCAGGGTCAACGGGGCATCTAAATACGCCCGAGCCTCGGATGACAATTTTGGAAGCCTAGCAGAAGCAACATATAATGACAAAGCATTCACGTCCTCAGTCAACTGTGTTTGATATGTTTTTATAAAATAAACTAAAAACCTCTGCAATATCTTGTGTAGATGTGACCATAGAACCCTCAGGCCCAATTAGTTCCGAGACAACAGCAGAAGGACGATCAGCTTGAACCAAGTGTGCCAAAAAACTACCAGTTCTGTCAGCCTGCATATAATATAAATGAGAACGGAATAACAGTCTACGGTTCATTCTATCTGTCAAATGATCAGTCCACTCTGTCTGTGCAGTCAACCATTTTAAACGTGAAGATTCCAACCTGTCCCCCAAGTAATCCAACTCAAGATTTCTACAGGCCATCTCCAAAACACGTTCTTTTTCCCTATAAAATGTTTTTAATTCTGCTACCCTTTTGATCAGAGACCCACGTAAATAGGCCTTGAAGGCGTCCCAAACATTAGCTACAGAGGCAGATCCCACATTGTCAGTGAAATAGCCATCCCACATAACTTTCAGCTCTGAACCTGCACCCATTTGAAGAAGCCAAGAGGGGTGTAGTTTCCATAAACGGAGACCTCTAGGACTACACATATTCAATTCTACTAGAAGTGGGGAGTGATCTGAGATTCCTCTGGCTTTATATTCAATGTTAGTTATATTAGGTACAATAGATGGGGACACCAGGGCCAAATCCAATCTAGAGAAAGAGTGATGCGCGGAGGAAAAACAGGAGAATTGTTGTACTCCAGGGTGTTTAACTCGCCACGCATCAACCCATCCCAAGTCAGTTACAAACTTAGCAAAGCCCTCACCACCTTTAGAAAGAGAACTTGAAGACTTACGCCACTTATACATAGACTGGTCCATTATATTATTGAAGTCTCCCAAACAGAGCACTGGCGTATCTGGAGAACGGGCCACAAATTCAGCAGCTTTTTTTAAAACGTCATATGAAAAAGGAGGGGGGATGTACACTGCTAACAATAAAATGGGCTTAGAATACAGTACACAATCCAGAAACACATCTGCCATAAGGGTCAGTTTGGACCGCAGTAAAAGAAAAAGGGACAGATTTATTAATAAGAATGGAGACACCCCTGGACGATGAAGTATGCGAGGAGTGATAAGCCCATCCCACCCATGGTCTTTTTAGAGCTAGTACCTTACTCCCGACCAAATGCGTCTCCATTAGACAAGAAATATCAGGGCCATATTGCTTAATCATTTTAAAGACCAAAGAGCGCTTTAAATGATCATTAACCCCCCGGACATTCCATGTTAAAAGTTTCACCATTGTAATGCATTGAACTATAAAGCATAATTGAAGTTACCTTAAAAATAGTGTGGTAAAGAAAAAAGAAAAAAAAACATTTGTAAGAAAAAGACTGGACAACCCATCCAAAACCACCCCCCACCCTGTATACCCACCCGAACTTAGGCATACTTAAACCCAAAACTAAACTAAACTACACTAAAACCCACAGGATACAACTACTCAATCCTTATAGGTGTAAAAGGCACTGGAATAAAAATAACCACCAATGCAATGGAACTCTCCGGCCATATTTTGACCGAAATATCAACATAAACAACAAAAGAAAAAGAAAAACCCTACCAGAGAAAAAAAAAAAGAAATATACCCAGTAAGGGGAGCGGGACATAGAACAATATCCAACCAATATCACAACATAAATACTATTATAGAAATATAAATATTGGAATATCAGAAAAAGGCCTATTTAATGTCGTTATGACACTAGCAATTTCTGGCCATAAACAAATATAATCAGCAAATGCAATCAGTACAGTCATTCCGGTGCCATTTGCCTGTTCCCAGGAGATCTCTGGTCCAGCCACGCCGCAGCCTCCCGTGGTGTAGAGAAAAATTTTGACTCTCCATCTGCTACCACTCGCAACTTAGATGGAAAAATCATAGCGTACTGAAGATTTAAATCCCGGAGACAACGCTTTATTGGAAGGAATTTAGCTCTGTCTTTTTGGACATCCATTGCGAAATCAGGAAACATAGAAATTTTCACACCGTTGCGTTCCAGTGGCCCTTTAACTCGAGCCAATCGAAGCACAGTATCACGGTCCTGGTAATGAAGAAATTTGGCTATAAATGTGCGTGGTGGAGCGCCAGGCGGCAGGGGATGGGTAGGGATCCGATGCGCTCTCTCCACAGCAAATTGGTTAGTAAATGAGTCTCTGCCATATGTATCCCCCAACCACTTCTCAAGGAATGTTTCAGGTGAAGACCCCTCCTCTCTTTCCGGGAGACCAACGAACCGCACGTTGTTGCGGCGCAGGCTGCCCTCCATATCGGAAATTTTATGCTGCATTGCAGACATTTGGGATGTCAGGGAGGCCACTTGAGCCTGTAGTGGGGTCTGGGAATCTTCCAGATTAGATAGACGTGTTTCTGCCTCCCCGACTCTTTCGCGGACCTGCTGGAGACCTTGATGAAGAGAAGATATATCGGATTGAACTTTCTCAATCTTATCTGCCAATTTAACTGCTTCCAGCACTTGTTGCAGCATAACTTCTGGTGATGAATCTGACCCAGCAGGGGGAGGTGGGGTCACAGACTTGGATGTACCCTGGGGATCACAACACACTGGGGGCACAGGAGTGGAGGAACGGGCAAAGCGTTCAAGTATTGCAGCAGCAGCATGACCTGTTTTCCCCATAGTATTAATATAATGTAGGAGAATAATGTAGGAGATAAGTTATAATATATAAATGCACAGGTAGTGACACAGCAGCAGCAGCAGGCAGAGATCCCTCCAAACTTAGAAATCACTCACAGGGAAAGAAGTGTTGCTGAGTCCCACAGTTGCAGAGCTGACAGTTCTCCACACAGAGCAGGGAGAAATAGTGATGTCTGGCAGAACTCCGGCAGTATCAGACTCAGAGATAACCTCCCTGACCTTGACTCTAAACACAAGCCAGGCAGGAGAAGCAGACCAGAAGCTCCCAACAAAGCCCCCTTGTCAGGCACAGACAGGTTGCGTAATACAGAAGCCAACAGGAGAGGAGAGGCCTGGGTGCAGCTCTGGAATCACAGGATCTGGAGACAGGCAGGCCCAGGGAATGCAATGGAGGCCCTCAAGAGCCACTCTCCTCACTCCACACAGCTCCAACCAAGTCAGCAGGTTCCTGGCAAGGTATGTGAGAGACAGCAGGGTAGTAACGTTGATATAGGGGTCTCAGGAGGGGTAAGCAGGATTATCAGCCGGAGAGCTCAGAGTCCCTGTGTCCTACACTATTGCTGCCGTGGCCACGCCCCCAAAAGGCCAACATTTTGTAATAGAAGAATTAATTTCATCACTAGCAGCATTAAACGTGTTGACAAAGATCACATTATTTTGTTGTTTTGTCTTGTGTTTACGTGACATCCAATGACACTCTTCTCTTGTGTTTACGTGACATCCGATGACACTCTTCTCTTGTGTTTATGTGACATCCGATGACACTCTTCTCTTGTGTTTATGTGACATCCGATGACACTCTTCTCTTGTGTTTAGGTGACATCCGATGACACTCTTCTCTTGTGTTTACGTGACATCCGATGACACTCTTCTCTTGTGTTTAGGTGACATCCGATGACACTCTTCTCTTGTGTTTACGTGACATCCGATGACTCCTGTTAAAATTATATTCAAATGTAAATTTAATGGAATGATGAATTTTATTGATGTTATTCATAGCACTCACACACTCCTCTGATGTTCCAGACCAAATAACAAAAATATCGTCTATGTAACGAATGAAAAATTACATATATATGTAAAAGTTGGGATAATAAAAAAATAAAAGTTTCACAATTTTCCCTTGAAAAAGTCCCGCTTTTGGGGATAAAACGCTTTGGGGAGCAATTGTCATTTCATACATACTTTTTGATTGACTTATACTTATCTGTATACTGGTATGCACAATTAATAGCGCTCAACCTATGGTTTTACCTTTATTACCTATTACTAAAGGAGGCAGTATTCTAGTACACCCTGGTTGTATATTCCATTTATATCACATACACATGATACCAGCCCCCATACTAACAAGCATACTGACAGAGTGCACACGGACAACAGCCAGAGGACCAGCAGGAGTTGTTTGGTAAGTAATTTATACTTACCCACTATCTGCAATTATAGTGTCCGCACCACCCAGATTCTGCACCTATTATTCCTGAAGTATTCGTGAGATGTTACAGAGGAGGACTGATACAACCAACACACCTAAGAAGGAATATCCCCTAAAGGATTCAACCCTATCCACAACTGAAAAACCTATGTGAGCGTTAATATAACTGCAACTAAATAAGACTTAATTTATTTTGAACACCCTGCCCACAGTTATTGCTGAGCAGATCAGTCAAACGGGGACACTTTCAATATTTCACCAATTTTTCACATTTATGCACGTATTGTGAACATCCTGCCTACAGATTTTGCCGAGCAGATTACACAGTTCCAATCACTGACACATTGAATCCCATTCACACTTACAATAACAAATACACTATACAATACATAGATAGCTTTACTAATTACAAACATATATTCAATCATATGTACAGTTTAGGACAGTACATTACATGCATGTACCATAAAGCGATTAACACCCGTAATGTTTGCCAGTGATGGTGATACGTTACATCCTATGCTGTATCCTCGCAGTTGGAGGAAGAATTTCCCGTCAAAGTAGAAATAATTTCTGCTAAGCGTTAATTCCAGTAACTTCAAGAAAAATGATATATTGGGACCTGAGTCATTTTCTTTTGAAGACAAGTAGTCTGACATCGCTGCAAGGCCTTCCTGATGTGCAACGGTTGTATAGAGGTTACCCACATCTATAGTGCATAATAACAATGTAGATGGTGAACTGGATAATTGTTGTAACTTGACAAGCAGGGAGGTAGTATAGTGTCTTATAGAAATGAGGGTTCCGTTTGGATTAGCGGCTGAAGATAAAAGTTAAGAAATATGGAAACCGAATTATACAGTTACCATTACCTCACCTACAGCATTACCACCCACCTACCTTACTCCCACCTACACCATCACCACACACCTACCTTACTCCCACTTACACCATTACCACACACCTACCGTACTCCCACCTACACCATTACCACACACCTACCTTACTCCCAACTACACCATTACCACACACCTACCTTACTCCCACCTACACCATTACCACACTCCTACCTTACTCCCACCTATACCTTTACCACACACCTACCTTACTCCCACCTACACCATTACCACACACCTACCTTACTCCCACCTTTACCAATAACACACAACTGCTTTACTCCCAGCTACACCATTACCAAACACCTACCTTACTCCCACCTACACAATTACCACACACCTACCTTACTCCCACCTACACTAATACCACACACCTACCCACCTACACCATTACCACACACCTACCTTACTCCCAGCTACACCATTACCACATACCTACCTTACTCCCACCTACACCATTACCACACACCTACCTTACTCCCACCTACACCATTACCACACTCCTACCTTACTCCCACCTACACCTTTACCACACACCTACCTTACTCCCACCTACACCATTACCACACACCTACCTTACTCCCACCTTTACCAATACCACACACCTACCTTACTCCCAGCTACACCATTACCAAACACCTACCTTACTCCCACCTATACAATTACCACACACATACCTTACTCCCACCTACACTATTACCACACACCTACCCACCTACACCATTACCACACACCTACCTTACTCCCAGCTACACCATTACCACACTCCTACCTTACTCCCACCTACACCATTACCACATACCTACATAACTCCCACCTACACCATTACCACACACCTACCTTACTCCCACCTTTACCAATACCACACACCTACCTTACTCCCATCTACACTATTACCACACACCTACCCACCTACACCATTACCACACACCTACCTTACTCCCAGCTACACCTTTACCACACTCCTACCTTACTCCCACCTACACCATTACCACATACCTACCTTACTCCCACCTACACCATTACCACACACCTACCTTACTCCCACCTACACCATTACCACACACCTACCTTATTCCCACCTACACCATTACTACACACCTACCTTACTCCCACCTACATTATTACCACATACCTACCTTACTCCCACCTACACCATTACCACATACCTACCTTACTCCCACCTACACCATTACCACACACCTACCTTACTCCCACCTACACCATTACCACATACCTACCTTACTCCCACCTACACCATTACCACACAACTACCTTACTCCCAACTACACCACTACAACTACCTTACTCCCACACCTACCTTACTCCCACCTACACCATTACTACACACCTACCTTACGCCCACCATTACCACACACCTACCTTACTCCCACCTACACCATTACCACACCTACCTTACTCCCACCTACACCATTACCACACACCTACCTTACTCCCACCTACACCATTACCACACACCTACCTTACTCCCACCTACACAATTACCACACACCTACTTACTCCCACCTACACCATTACTACACACCTACCTTACGCCCACCATTACCACACACCTACCTTACTCCCACCTACACCATTACCACATACCTACCTTACTCCCACCTACACCATTACCACACACCTACCTTACTCCCACCTACACCATTACCACACTCCTACCTTACTCCCACCTACACCTTTACCACACACCTACCTTACGCCCACCTACACCATTACCACACACCTACCTTACTCCCACCTTTACCAATATCACACACCTACCTTACTCCCACCTACACCATTAGCAAACACCTACCTTACTCCCACCTACACAATTACCACACACCTACCTTACTCCCACCTACACTATTACCACACACCTACCCACATACACCATTACCACACACCTACCTTACTCCCAGCTACACCACTACCACACTCCTACCTTACTCCCACCTACACCACTACCACATATCTACCTTACTCCCACCTACACCATTACCACACACCTACCTTACTCCCACCTACACCATTACCACACACCTACCTTACTCCCACCTACACCATTACCACACACCTACCTTACTCCCACCTACACCATTACCACACACCTACCTTATTCCCACCTACACCATTACTACACACCTACCTTACTCCCACCTACATTATTACCACATACCTACCTTACTCCCACCTACACCATTACCACATACCTACCTTACTCCCACCTACACCATTACCACACACCTACGTTACTCCCACCTACACCATTACCACATACCTACCTTACTCCCACCTACACCATTACCACACAACTACCTTACTCCCAACTACACCACTACAACTACCTTACTCCCACACCTACCTTACTCCCACCTACACTATTACCACACACCTACCTTACTCCCACCTACACTATTACCACACACCTACTTACTCCCACCTACACCATTACTACACACCTACCTTACGCCCACCATTACCACACACCTACCTTACTCCCACCTACACCATTACCACACCTACCTTACTCCCACCTACACCATTACCACACACCTACCTTACTCCCACCTACACCATTACCACACACCTACCTTACTCCCACCTACACAATTACCACACACCTACTTACTCCCACCTACACCATTACTACACACCTACCTTACGCCCACCATTACCACACACCTACCTTACTCCCACCTACACCATTACCACATACCTACCTTACTCCCACCTACACCATTACCACACACCTACCTTACTCCCACCTACACCATTACCACACTCCTACCTTACTCCCACCTACACCTTTACCACACACCTACCTTACGCCCACCTACACCATTACCACACACCTACCTTACTCCCACCTTTACCAATATCACACACCTACCTTACTCCCACCTACACCATTAGCAAACACCTACCTTACTCCCACCTACACAATTAATACACACCTACCTTACTCCCACCTACACTATTACCACACACCTACCCACATACACCATTACCACACACCTACCTTACTCCCAGCTACACCACTACCACACTCCTACCTTACTCCCACCTACACCACTACCACATATCTACCTTACTCCCACCTACACCATTACCACACACCTACCTTACTCCCACCTACACCATTACTACACACCTACCTTACTCCCACCTACACTACTACCATATACCTACCTTACTCCCACCTACACCATTACCACACACCTACCTTACTCCCACCTACACAATTACCACATACCTACCTTCCTCCCACCTACACCATTACCACATACCTACCTTACTCCCACCTACACCATTACCACACACCTACCTTACTCCCACCTACACCATTACCACATACCTACCTTACTCCCACCTACACCATTACCACACACCTACCTTACTCCCACCTACACCACTACAACTACCTTACTCCCACATACACTATTACCACACACCTACCTTACTCCCACCTACACTATTACCACACACCTACTTACTCCCACCTACACCATTACTACACACCTACCTTATGCCCACCATTACCACACACCTACCTTACTCCCACCTACACCATTACCACACACCTAACTGACTCCCACCTACACCATTACCACACACCTACCTTACTCCCACCTACACCATTACCACACACCTACCTTACTCTCACCTGCACCATTACCACACACCTACCTTACTCCCACCTACACCATTATCACACCTACCTTGCTCCCACCTACACCATTACCACATACCTATCTTACTCCCACCTACACCATTACCACACACCTAGCTTACTCCCACCTACACCATTACCACATACCTACCTTACTCCCACCTACACCATTACCACACACCTACCTTACTCCCACCTACACCACTCCAACTACCTTACTCCCACACCTACCTTACTCCCACCTACACTATTACCACACACCTACCTTACTCCCACCTACACTATTACCACACACCTACTTACTCCCACCTACACCATTACTACACACCTACCTTACGCCCACCATTACCACACACCTACCTTACTCCCACCTACACCATTACCACACACCTACCTTACTCCCACCTACACCATTACCACACACCTACCTTACTCCCACCTACACCATTACCACACACCTACCTTACTCTCACCTGCACCATTACCACACACCTACCTTACTCCCACCTACACCATTATCACACCTACCTTGCTCCCACCTACACCATTACCACACACCTACCTTACTCCCAGCTGCACCATTACCAAACACCTACCCACCTACACCATTACCACACACCTACCTTACTCCCACCTACACAATTACCACACACCTACCTTACTCCCACCTACACTATTACCACACACCTACCCACCTACACCATTACCACACACCTACCTTACTCCCACCTACACCATTCCTACACACCTACCTTACGCCCACCATTACCACACACCTACCTTACTCCCACCTACACCATTACCACACACCTACCTTACTCCCACCTACACCATTACCACACACCTACCTTACTCCCACCTACACCATTACCACACACCTACATTACTCTCACCTGCACCATTACCACACACCTACCTTACTCCCACCTACACCATTATCACACCTACCTTTCTCCCACCTACACCATTATCACACACCTACCTTACTCACACCTACACCATCACCACACAACTACCTTACTCCCACCTACACCATTACCACACACCTACCTTACTCCCACCTACACCATTATCACCCACCTACCTTACTCCCACCTACACCATTACCACACAACTACCTTACTCCCACCTACACCATTACCACACACCTACCTTACTCCCACCTACACCATTACCACACACCTACCTTACTCCCACCTACACCATTACCACACACCTACCTTACTCCCACCTACACCATTACCACACACCTACCTTATTCCCAACTACACCATTACCACACACCTACCTTACTCCCACCTACACCATTACTACACACCTACCTTACTCCCACCATTACCACACACCTACTTTACTCCCACCTACCCCATTACCACACACCTACCTTACTCCCACCTACACCATTACCACACACCTACTTACTCCCACCTACACAATTCCTACACACCTACCTTACTCCCACCATTGCCACACACCTACCTTACTCCCACATACACCATTACCACACACCTACCTTACTCCCACCTACACCATTACCACACACCTACCTTACTCCCACCTACACCATTACCACACACCTACCTTACTCTCACCTGCACCATTTCCACACACCTACCTTACTCCCACCTACACCATTATCACACCTACCTTGCTCCCACCTACACCATTATCACACACCTACCTTACTCACACCTACACCATCACCACACACCTACCTTACTCCCACCTACACCATTACTACACACCTACCTTACTCCCACCTACACTACTACCATATACCTACCTTACTCCCACCTACACCATTACCACACACCTACCTTACTCCCACCTACACAATTACCACATACCTACCTTCCTCCCACCTACACCATTACCACATACCTACCTTACTCCCACCTACACCATTACCACACACCTACCTTACTCCCACCTACACCATTACCACATACCTACCTTACTCCCACCTACACCATTACCACACACCTACCTTACTCCCACCTACACCACTACAACTACCTTACTACCACATACACTATTACCACACACCTACCTTACTCCCACCTACACTATTACCACACACCTACTTACTCCCACCTACACCATTACTACACACCTACCTTATGCCCACCATTACCACACACCTACCTTACTCCCACCTACACCATTACCACACACCTAACTGACTCCCACCTACACCATTACCACACACCTACCTTACTCCCACCTACACCATTACCACACACCTACCTTACTCTCACCTGCACCATTACCACACACCTACCTTACTCCCACCTACACCATTATCACACCTACCTTGCTCCCACCTACACCATTACCACATACCTATCTTACTCCCACCTACACCATTACCACACACCTAGCTTACTCCCACCTACACCATTACCACATACCTACCTTACTCCCACCTACACCATTACCACACACCTACCTTACTCCCACCTACACCACTCCAACTACCTTACTCCCACACCTACCTTACTCCCACCTACACTATTACCACACACCTACCTTACTCCCACCTACACTATTACCACACACCTACTTACTCCCACCTACACCATTACTACACACCTACCTTACGCCCACCATTACCACACACCTACCTTACTCCCACCTACACCATTACCACACACCTACCTTACTCCCACCTACACCATTACCACACACCTACCTTACTCCCACCTACACCATTACCACACACCTACCTTACTCTCACCTGCACCATTACCACACACCTACCTTACTCCCACCTACACCATTATCACACCTACCTTGCTCCCACCTACACCATTACCACACACCTACCTTACTCCCAGCTGCACCATTACCAAACACCTACCCACCTACACCATTACCACACACCTACCTTACTCCCACCTACACAATTACCACACACCTACCTTACTCCCACCTACACTATTACCACACACCTACCCACCTACACCATTACCACACACCTACCTTACTCCCACCTACACCATTCCTACACACCTACCTTACGCCCACCATTACCACACACCTACCTTACTCCCACCTACACCATTACCACACACCTACCTTACTCCCACCTACACCATTACCACACACCTACCTTACGCCCACCTACACCATTACCACACACCTACATTACTCTCACCTGCACCATTACCACACACCTACCTTACTCCCACCTACACCATTATCACACCTACCTTTCTCCCACCTACACCATTATCACACACCTACCTTACTCACACCTACACCATCACCACACAACTACCTTACTCCCACCTACACCATTACCACACACCTACCTTACTCCCACCTACACCATTATCACCCACCTACCTTACTCCCACCTACACCATTACCACACAACTACCTTACTCCCACCTACACCATTACCACACACCTACCTTACTCCCACCTACACCATTACCACACACCTACCTTACTCCCACCTACACCATTACCACACACCTACCTTACTCCCACCTACACCATTACCACACACCTACCTTATTCCCAACTACACCATTACCACACACCTACCTTACTCCCACCTACACCATTACTACACACCTACCTTACTCCCACCATTACCACACACCTACTTTACTCCCACCTACCCCATTACCACACACCTACCTTACTCCCACCTACACCATTACCACACACCTACTTACTCCCACCTACACAATTCCTACACACCTACCTTACTCCCACCATTGCCACACACCTACCTTACTCCCACCTACACCATTACCACACACCTACCTTACTCCCACCTACACCATTACCACACACCTACCTTACTCCCACCTACACCATTACCACACACCTACCTTACTCTCACCTGCACCATTTCCACACACCTACCTTACTCCCACCTACACCATTATCACACCTACCTTGCTCCCACCTACACCATTATCACACACCTACCTTACTCACACCTACACCATCACCACACACCTACCTTACTCCCACCTACACCATTACCACACACCTACCTTACTCCCACCTACACCATTACCACACACCTACCTTACTCCCACCTTCACAATTACCACACACCTACCTTACTCCCACCTACACCATTACCACACACCTACTTACTCCCACCTACACCATTACCACACACCTACCTTATTCCCACCTACACCATTACCACACACCTACCTTACTCCCACCTACACCATTACCACACTCCTACCTTACTCCCACCTACACCATCACCACACACCTACCTTACTCTCACCTACACCATTACCACACACCTACCTTACTCTCACCTACACCATTACTACACAACTACCTTATTCCCACCAGCACCATTACCACACCTACCTCACTCTCACCTACACCAATACCACACCAATATTACTCCCACCTACACCATTACTACACACCTACCTTACTCCCACCTACACCAATACCACACCAATATTACTCCCACCTACACCATTACTACACACCTACCTTACTTCCAGATATATATATACATACACATACACACCTCCAATAAAATGGATTTGGCCACTAATCCTCTTATACCACAGTCATGCACTTACCTTGAGAGCCCTTTGTCATTCAGTTGCATTATACTTTATGTTATTATACCAGCGTTTGCCAGCAGCTTCGCTCGCGTGGATGTCTGTTATTGCTAAGCGGAACTAATAATACAAAGACAGTAGTAGCATCTAATAGTGTGATGTATATTTTATACTGTAGATATTGATCATAAAATGTCTTTGTAAACAATATTTGCAGTTTTTCTTTCAGGGATTAACTCAAAAAGATGCTTAGGGCTACTAACCCGTGAGTAAGCCATGTAAAGCTGCCCATGGGAGAAGCAGCTGGTCCTGAGATCTAAGCCTGCAGCCCTGAGCATTTGTCCCTGTGACATGCCAGTCGTTATGCAGACGCTTACAGGAAACAGCAGGCGCTTGGACTGAAAAGGAAAATTGTTGGGGATAAAGAGTGTAGATGGTCAGGGCCAGCTCCATCATTAGGCAGCTGCCTAGGGGCGTTGGCCACTGATAAATGAGCTTGTGCTGTGTATACTAAATTGATCATAGCTGCCAGGCTGCCTGTGTGAAGTCCGAGCAGCGACCGCGGCACTGGTGTAGCCAGCCGCAGCTACCACTCAGTAACTCAGACAGTGTGCAGCGGCTCCTCATTCCCTGCAGCACAGTGTCTGCCCGATGTGTCCAGGGCTCGGCCAGAAACCCCCTGGGCCTCCCTCTCTCAGGGGTCCCCCATGCCTGCTGTCCACCACCAGCTGTTTGCATGCATTTTTTATTTTTTTGTATATGATAAAACGCATGGGAGTTCAGATGCATGAGAGCACCGCCCCAGGGCGAAACTTCTGTCTGTGAAGAGGTTGCAGATTCTGTGGGGTCACCTCCTGGGCCAGCCTACCCCCTGCAACCAGCTAAGCTTACCTCGCTGTATCTCCTTTACACGACTATGCAGGGCTGTCCATAGAGGAGGACACGTATTAATGAGCCCGCCCAGCACTGTGACAGCTATGCACAGGGCAAGGGCCACTTCAATCATAGCATGGGAAGGCTGATGTTCCTTGCACCAATGGCAGTGACTGCTGTAATGTGCGCTCATCACACATGGGAGCCGAGAGACGGCACCTAGAGAGGAGTTGCTGATAGACTGCAAAGTAAGTGGAGGTAAATATCAGAGGAGGAAATGGGGTTGTTAGGGCTCTGCAGGTAAATGTACACATCATATGTCGGACTCGGATCACCTCAGAACCCTACTGTATTACAGTTACTGCAGGGGTCCTCCCAGCATTTAACATCCTAGGGTATTGGTTATATCCGTCTCAGGCTGCCAGCCTGTCAGTGTTTGCCAGTGCTACCGCTGACATACCACTCACAGCGCCCACCTCCTTGCTTTATACTTCCCCTTTTCTCCTCCTCTTAGAGATGCAGGAGACGAGCAGGGATGCTGCCTGGGAGTGGGAAGGGGGCTGCTGTGGACTGTGAGTAATACTATATATGATATCATATATAATATATATTGTGGCAGTATCACCAGAGGTGGCACAGGTGAGCAGCAGATTCTGTGTGGGGCAGGACAGATCCACCCACACAGAGTAGAAAAACATTGTGGGAAGAAGTATAATGGCTGCCGTATGACCAGAGCCCAGGTGAGGCTGCTGGTGGACACAGCCAGACAGTCCAGGTGGGGCTGCAGTGTGAGTGAAGCAGACCAGGTGGTCAGGATCATACCTGCAAGGAGGCAGGCAGATCCATATACCTCTGACACTGTCCTTGTGAGAGGCGACAGCCAACAAGCTGAGAAAGCTATACCAGGCCAGGGTCCAGTCCTGCATGTGGCAGGAAGGACCACAATCCCAGAGACTGTGAGAGACTGTCATGCAGCATAGCTGCTTCTGTAGAGAGGGTTCAAGAAGTGAGCTAGTGCCCTAAACAAGGGCTAGGTTGTTTATTCTTTTATTTCTGTTTACTGGTTTCCATGCTGGAAGTAAAGCACCACTTATGTTTATTTCACTGGAATGTCACATGTGGACTCTAATTCTGCACCTAATCACTGCACCACTGACACCAATCTACCGAGCTAATTACCCCAAGTTGTCACATGTGGTGGAGAATGCGGGCATGCAGATTCTACGCAAAAAGATCTATGCTGCAGAAAATGTGGCAAGCAAGTGGAAACATGGATGCTTATTGAACTGCATAATTGGACTCTCCTGGGAAGCCAAAAGGAGACTCACTGCACCTGCATGGTGGTTAAACTCATCAAGCTGGTGAGTGAAGATAAGTCTGTTGTTAAACAAAAAAATTGTCTGCAAGTGTGTACTTCCTCAGCATTGGAAGGGTTAAAAGAAATTGTGTGGTTTATCCTGGTGAATTGCTCATGCTCATTTAGTCAAGGTGTGGAACTGAGGGAGCAGAGGTTCCTATTGAAAGGCTATTGAGACTGTTTGATACATGCTGGTAATTGTAGTGCCACATGAAGAAAAATGTTTTGCCGTGTTGAAAATACTTTTGAAGATAAAGTGTGATACAGTGAAAACAAAAACAAGTTGTTCCTATGTATTTTGCGCCAAGAATCATGGGAAATAAAAAGAAAAATTCTAAAGGCACAATTATTGCTACAAAGTTTAATTCTCAGTCTAGAGAGATGGAAAACCCGGGCTGGAGTTTACAGTCTGAATATAAAGATGTCAGTGTGTATGGTCAGTGTATGGTGCAAGGTCCATCCAGAGAGGACTATATCAGCCTGGAAGAATTTGACAGTATGTGTAAAGTCTTGAATTAAGGTAATGCATATTATGCTGGGAAGATTGATGACTTAATGGAACAATTGGCTGATGAGAGAAATTTTCATGAGCAAGCTGGAAGGATATTACGGAGTGAATTGTCCTCTTTGAAAATGGCATTTGAGCAGGAAAAAATAAAAAAAAGTGAAGTTCTTAAAGAGACAAATTGGCAGCTATGTCTGAACGCCTTGAGGAAGCTACACTTTTCAAATGTGTAACAAAGTGTGAGAATGGTGTGCTGCTAGTAAAGAATGACATATTACAGCAAGATATTGTTGAATTGCAACAAAAGTGTGTGGTACTTCAGCAGGAAGTGGAGGAATTGAAAGAAGGTGTCCAGAGACATTGGAGTGATGCAGAGCGCACACAAGTGAAAGTGGCGGATCTGGGTCTGCTGTTAAAGGAAAAAGACTCTTTAATTGTCTCCACTCAAGTAAAGCTTAAAGATTGTGAAGTTTAGGAAAATTCTCTGGCGGGAAAGTTTTGTGAAGTAAAAGAAAAGTATCTCCAGATGCTGCAGACTCGCGCTCAGTGGGAAACTGAGCTTGAAGGAAAAGAGATGGAGGTGGTCAGTCTTAAAGTCAGATGTAAGGAGCAAGTACAAACTCTCCACTCCAATTTAGCTGCAGCTAGAGCAGTTTCAGAATGTCTGACGGAAAGAAATGTATTCCTGGAGGAAAGTCTGCATAAAGCCGCAGAGCAAAGTGAATATTTGGAGAGAGAGCTTAACCTGGCTCATGGCAGGGCTTGGAAGTTGCAAGAACAGAATGAGAACCTTGAGAAGTGTCTGCTAAGTACACAGGACCAGTTGCAATGATTCCAAGTGGAGAGGAATACCAAAGAAATGGAGTTGCAATGTGAATTAAACATGGCAGAGTCTGAAATAATTGTACAAAAGTTGAGAGTGGCTGAATTTGAAGTTGTGGAGAGCAATCTGCTACAAGCTGAGAGCAAGTTGGAAAGCACCATGGTGAAAATTAGCCTAGCTGGAAGAGCAGCTGTCTATGGCTCAGAAACAGTTCCACATGGTAGTGGGAGAATCAGAAGAGGAAAATAAGTTAAATAACATTCTGAAGTTGGATGCAGGACCCAAAATGGCGTCGGATGTCTTCGCTGATCCCAGTGTGGCAGTACTTCCAGCTAGACAGTATTTGAAAATAAAGACCTCTGTGGAGAGTGAACTTCAACCTGTGCTGGTGGAAGGCTCGAAAAGCGGGAGCACAAGAAAGTCCAAGAGAACTATGCCTTAATGAAGTGGCAGATAGCCATCAGATCAAATCTGTGGATCAATGGAGTAAACACTCAAGTAACTTATGTGGGCATGAGAGTCCGAAGTATGAGGGTGACAGTGCCAGTACATGGTCTGTTGACATAAAGCCAAGATCCAGAAGTTGTGATGCTGGTGACGCTCAGGGTACTGTTAGCTCCTCTTCTTCCAAGGGGCCATCAGTGAAGTATGCCAGTAGCCAATACAGGGCTTCAAGGCTGCAGGTTAAAGATGGGTCAAGTAAAAGTTGGCCAAAAGATGTGGCTTTAGTAGGTTTAAGTGGCAAGAGTAAAGAGCTGCAATGCTGATTTAAAAAAAAAAGTATATTGTGTCTCATATAGCTAAAATTTGCAGGCTTCCTTCGCAGGAGCAGATATCACCATGTGTAAGGTGTCTGTAAGAGGTGATGGGTTAGAGTCCCAGGTATGACAATATTTTGGAATGTGTGTGTTAAAATAAAGGAGGATGTGACTCAAGGTGCTTGGGGAGGTGGCCAGATAGAGGGGGAGTCAGCCAGGGAGGAGATAAGGCAAGCCAGGAGATGCCAGGGATAAAAGAAGAGGCTACAGGTAAGAATGATTATAACCGGGGGCGTGGCTTGGGTGCCGATCAAGTCGGCGCGTGGTGCTGGAGGTCCTGCTATTTTAACTAAGTGGAGACCCCTTCTCACCCCTACTTACCTTGCCTTTGTGGGGCTTCTGCTCCTGGACGTCCCTGCTGCGGCTGGTGGTGTTCAGCGCTGGGGCCTGTGTGCCGCGCTGAAGCCACGGCCTTGATTTTTCCCTGCCGCCGGAGTGGCCCGCTGCTGGAATACTCACCCGCTGGTGTCCTCTTTTTTCAAGTCCCGCTCTCTACTGCCTGACTCAGGCACCCTGTGTGTGCTCCTGGTGGGGACCGGCTGACTCCTGCTGCTGGGGGCTGAGGGAGCTCGGTGCTCTGATTGCCTGGGGCTGTCTCATCCGGAGGGTGGGAATCCGGCTCACCAGGCACTGACTGCTGGGCTGTGCTGCTCCCCCTCTGTCTCCTGGGGCTGTGGCTGTCACCCTGCTGGACTCCTCACTCAGCCTGCTACACAGGCTTCAACATCTTGCCTCCCCCCACACCTGTGGTCTATGTTTCACTGCTGGAGTGATTTATTTAGTTCTGACAGGCACCATCACCATCACCTGTCAGCTTGCTATATTGGTGACACTGCTGGCCAGGTCACTAATTTTGGAATACTCTCCTGTGTGATTGCAGTCCTCATACTGAACCACGTGGAATCCTAATTTTTCTGGACTTAATTAAGCTATTATAAAAAATATGCTATTTTATATAATGTGAATTACAACCCATCTAGTGGTCGTAGTATATATTGCAAGACCAAAGTGATTTGAAGATCCTCATTTGTGATTTTGGCCTTTTGACTCTTTATTCTGAAGAATGGATAAATACGTGGCTTCAACGCCCGCTCCTAAAAATCAGCGGGGTAAAAGTGGAGCCAAACGTGTGGATACCAACTTGCAGCGTACTGAAAACATTCCTACGACTCCTGACTCTAATGGCACCACTTCGACTTCGGACTCTCTGGTACCCCCTGTTCCTTTATCGTATGCGGAGGTGGTCAGAGCTATTCAGGAAACTGTTGGACCGTTATTACAAACACAAGTTGACAAATTCATGGGTGCAGTAGTGGACATAAAATCTCAATTGTCCTCTATGTCTCATCAAACCTCTAAAAATGAAAATCGTATCAGGGCTAATTTTCATGACATTGCGGAGTTAAAACAGCAAGTGTCCTCACTTATTACCACGCAGCAACAGCTGCTCTCAAAGGTCGACGACCTTGAAATAGGTCGAGATGTAATAACCTACACCTGATAGGTCTGAGTGAATCTGTCAGGGGCCCGGATATTGCTAAATTTCTACTATCGGACCTTCCTGAGCTCCTTGGCATTTGAGAAGAATTACAGCCTATGGAGATTGAATGAGCACACCGTTTAGGCCCTTTTCGTGACTCTTATAACACCAGGCCACGTGCAGTCATCTTCAGGTGTCTAAATTTCCGCCATAAGGAACTCATTTGGTCTACAGCCAAAAAGAAGGGCCCTCTTTCCTGGGATGGCAAGCGTATCTCTATTTTCCAGGACTACTCTGCAGAGGTCTCTAGAGCTCGCAGAGACATGTCTCCGGTTTGTTCTCAACTTATTCAAGCTGGTAAACGATTTGCTCTTCTATATCCAGCTCGGCTACGAGTATTTACTTCACAAGGTCCTAGAGACTTCACCAATGTAGCTGATGCACTCAGGAAGAGGATGGCGTCGCACCGTCCTCCGATATGGATTACAATACTTGAGTATATTGTTACGTAATGTATATGCCTTGCTATTATTGCCTAATATTTAAATGGTTGGTCGGCGTTCGATTCCTCATTTATTTGGATGATATTTTTTTTTGTATAGTCCACAATTGAGGGTTTTTGGCTCACTGTACCTAGAATGCCTTCACAGATACGTCTGTCCACCTATAGGTATATGCTTATTTATATACTTCTAATTATCAGCATTATGTCTTTTACATTATGCAAATCTAACATATTGGTTTTGAATGTATTATTGATTGTAACCTTTATCTTCTTTTGAAGTGTATTCTCTTTTTCATAATTTTGCTGTTCCAATTTAATATTGGTCTATTAGTTCTTAATATTTGTCATGTTCTATAACTATGTCCACTAGATGTTGACGATGCTTCTCTTTTTCAATTACATGTTTTCTATTTCTGTGTTTCTTATTTTCTTTTTTCCTTTTTTGTCTGTGTTTTTACTTCCCAATTTTTTTGTGTTTGTGTTGAGGGCCCTGGTGCAGTGTATGGGCTATTTCTGCTCACTATTAGATGTGAAATATGTATAATTTTTCAGATTTATATCCTGTCTAATTTGAATTATGTTGGAACTTAAATTGTGTTCCTGGAATGTGGGGGGGATTAATTCTCCTGTGAAATGGAAGAAAATACTTTTGTATCTTAAAAAAATGCAAATAGATATAGCATTACTGCAGGAGACGCACCTGACAGATAGCGAGGTTGTTAAATTGTCTTCACTGGATTTTACATTGGTGGCACATGCCTCTTACAACTCCAAAGCCAGAGGGGTAGCGATACTGGTCAGGAAAGATTTATTTCCCCAGGTTCAATCTAATATAGTCGACCCTGAAGGCCGATATGTTATTAGCAATTTTTCTATTTTGTCTGAGACTCTGGTGCTTTGTAACCTTTATGCTCCCACAGTTTATTGTAAAGTTTTCTTCCGGAGATTGTTAGCAAAGTTATACCCATTCACTGATTCGCAGTTATTGGTGGGCGGGGATTTTAATTTAACGGTATTACCTGCTATGGATAAATCTCATAACCCTAAACGGATTCCCACTCCTCCGAAATTAGGTTTACAATTTTTTATTTCTCAGTTGGGTTTAGTGGATAGTTGGAGAATGCATCATCCTACTGATAGGGACTTCACGTGCATGTCAGCAGCACATGGTACCTTGTCCCGTATCGACTATATTCTGCCGACCAAATATTTATTTTCTAAAGTATTAGATACAGGGATTGCACCTATATGTTTATCTGACCATGCACTTATATGGTGCACTATTGCAATATCAGTAGATGTGGGATCTTGTCGCCAGTGGCGCTTCCCATCATACCTTTCTTCCTCCATAAAATTCCGGAATATGATAGAAGCGAAGTGGCAGGAATATGTTCATGATAACCGGGAACATGTTTCTGACCCTTTATTGTTTTGGCAGATGGCAAAGTCTGTTTTGCGTGGAGAAATTATTTCTTATGTTTCCAAATTTAGGAAAGATATTTCAGCTTTATATCTGCAATCCTAGGAAAGATTAACTACCGCTTATGTAAATTTTAAATCTTCTCCATCCCCTAGTAATAAAGACGCTTATATACAGGCAAAGATTCAGTTTGAAGAGGTGTTGGCACAACAGTCGACTCGACATACCTTCTCTACTAATTTTCAATTTTATAAGCATGGGAACAAATTGAGTCAACTTTTGTCTAATTTAGTGAGGTCCACACGCTCTTCCACTGTAGTCTCTGCTTTGAAAAAGCTGGATGGTACTCTAATTTATAAAGGGAAAGATATAAATTAAGCTTTTAGAGACTTCTATGCCTCTCTTTACTCACAAGGTCCTATTTATGCTACTTTTTGGACAGATATTTCCACTCCTCGTATTTCTGAAGAACAGGCTGAGTCCTTGCTTGCCCCTATTACTAAGGAAAAAATGCTTAAGACTATTGTGGGATTGAAGCCTCTTAAGGCCCTGGGGCCGGACGGTCTTTCCGGGGAATTCTACAAATTATTAGCTAATAGAGTAAGTGACACATTGTGTTTGGTCTTCAATTCCATCTTGAAAGAGCACAGATTACCCTTATATTTTAACTCTGCAGTTATCAGAGTTCTGCCCAAACCCAATCGAGATCCGGAAGATCCGGGATCATATCGCCCAATATCACTGCTGGATGTCGACTACAAATTGTTAACTAAAATCTTGTCGGATCTTTTGAAATACATTTTACCTACTATTGTTTCCAATGACCAGACAGGATTTATCATGGGTCACCATTCGGTAGTTAATATTGCTGGCAGCCGTACAGGCTCTTGGTTTTTCAGGTGGTCCTAGGTCTCAGGCTATAATTTCTATGGATGCCGAAAAGGCTTTTGACCTTGTCACTTGGGACCACCTGTTTGAAACATTGAAGAGATTTGGATTCCCTGATGAGTTTGTGTCAATATTACAAACTTTGTATCGTGAACCACTCATGCAGGTTTCAACAAATAGTTACTTGTCTACCCCTTTTGAGGTTCAGAAAGGCTCTCAACAAGGTTGTCTTCTCCCACCCCTGTTATTTGCACTGGCCCTGGAGCCTCTTGCGATAGCCCTTCGTCAGCATGAGGGATTTAGGGGGATTTCTATTGGGAACGTAATGCTGAAGATGTGTTTCTTTGCGGATGACATGCTCTTGTTTGTGTCAGATCTCACAAACTCTGTTCCTGCTATTTTGGAATTACTGTTGCGATTTGGTTCTTTTGCTGGGTATAAGATTAACCTAGATAAATCGGAGGTCCTTTATATGCATGATTCAGGGTCCCCGCCTTTGTCTCTTTCTCTTATATGTTTGGATCATTTCCAACTGGCTCAGCAAGCTATTAAGTATCTTGGAATCTATATCCCAGCTAATATCTCTAAGTTATATACGTTTAATTTCACCCCAGTGATAGCTGACATAAGTAAACTATTGGACATTATCTCTCCTGGGCAGAGTTGCATAAACTGGCCTATCCTATACAAATGTTGCCAATACGATTAACCCGTTTTGATATTACTCAAATTACTCGCCTATTTTTTAAGTTTTTATGGATGGGTGGGAAACCACGTATATCTAGAGCTAAGATGTATTTGGGGAAATCTGATGGTGGATTAGCTGTTCCGCATGTCTCTGCATTCACCAATGCAGTATTTTTTTGATATATACGCGATTGGTTGATGGGTTGTGAAACATATACCCATAAATCCCTGGAGGCAGAAATAGCTTCTCCCTATTCATTGTCTGCCCTACTTCATACTCCCAAATCACATCTCCCACCATTGATGCAAAATAATTTTCTATTTTTTGACACTTACCTAGTTTGGTTACAAATAAACCGAAAGCTTCACAGGCGCCACACTGTATCTCAGTATAACACGTTCTGGGGTAATCCTATGTTTATTCCTGGCCTAGAATATGCTGAATACCTGGTCTGGAGGGTGAGGGGTATCGCTGCCATTCATGATGTGTTTGATCCAGGGGGCCAAATATATTCTTTTCAAGATTTGAAATCTAAATTTTTTTCTTACTAATAGAGACTTTTTTGTTTCTGCAACTTCGTCACTTTATACAATCTTTACCCCCTCCTATGTTGAGGGAGGAAGATGATGATATTTTACGGCCCTTGTTTAATTTATCCAATACTGGGTATTACAAGACCCGGTTGTTATACCTCTACTTGCTTCCTGCGACAGCTGAGGTTCTGTGGGAGAGTTGCATCCAAAATTGGTCCTCAGAAATACCACAAGTAGGCTCCCCCAATGTTTTATTAAAGTATACTGAGAAGACTTTAAGAGTTCTCCATTCAGCTATTTGGCAGGAAGTACATATAAGGACCATTCATAGGGTATATATGTCCCAGAGTCAGAGGAAACATGTTGTTGAGGAGGAGTCAGGCTGCTGCCCGAAGTGTAAATTCTCACGAGCTACTTTCTTCCATAATATGTGGGAATGCGGGAAAATTAGAAAATTTTGGGATAAGATTATGGTATTTCTAAACAATATATGCGCCTTACATCTTATGAAGGACCCCTTGGCTATGTTATGTGCTAATTTTATAAATTGTGACCTGCAAGGTCGTAAGAAGGAATTATTGCCCTTTATTACGACAGTGGTAACTGTGGTGAAGAAAGCTTTCCTCCGTAACTGGACAGTTTCCACAGCACCATCTCTTCAAGCAGTTAAAGCCATATTGCTACAAATACTTTATTTTGATAGAAGAGCAACTATACCTGATGTTGAGAAGGGGGTGGTTCGCTTTTACGCTAAATGGGGTATATATATCGACTCCCTGGATTCTGATGTTAGAACTCATATAATGAGATCATTTGAGACTACGAATTGGTCTCTACTTCGTAATTTGGAGTGATGTTGTATATTTAGATCTTTAAATTCTATATTCACGGGTCAGGGGCTAATATTCTTTGTCTCCTGTAGAGGAACAATGTTATTTCCCCCAGTGTAGGCCTATGCGATCAATGGAAAGGGTACAAGCTGCACCAGGGTTCGGTGGGGCGGGGGGGGGGAGGTGGGTGTATGTGTTTATTTTATTTTACTTTATACATATATAATTTGTTTTTGTCTTGTGTTATTATGGTTCTATTTGAATTATATATTCTATCCCTGCGCTTATGTTTAACAATAGTTTTCTACTTCAGGGTCCATAGGTTTCCACAGGATACCTTGGGGTATAGGTGTGACGTCAGTCATCGGGCACCATAGAGTTAAGCTTTCAGCCTCCCAGGATGCACTAGGGTCCCCCTCCTATACCCCGCCCCCAAGCCAAGGCACCTCAGTTTAGTTTGGTGCCCGGCCGGAGTCGGGTGCACCTGTTGGAGTGGGGGCTAAGAAGAGCCCCTGAAGTTTTCCTGCATGCAGCTGTGGCTGCACATCTGGATGTACAGCATGGACAGTCAGTCCTGACGTCCATGCTGTCTTCCCTACACCCCCGCCGGTACCAGAACGCCGGTACCGATCCGGGGATGCTGGTGAGCATCTGGGGTCACAGCTAGCGGACCATGACCATGGCCGGATTCAAGGGGGACAGCAAGGTAAGCAGCGGGGTCCTGCGGTGGGTCCCCGCTGTTACATGGTCCAGAGTCCCCAGGCAGGGGGCTTCCTGGGGACTGGCTGTAGCGTGGAGCCAGGTATGTAACCTGCGCTTCCACTACCCCCCTGGGACAGCGGACCGCAGCAGAGCGGTAGCGCTGCGGCATCCCGGGGGTTAAATGCATGCCAGGGGAGCGCGCCTTCCCTGTCTCACAGCCGGCGCCTCCCCCGCTGCACACAGCCTTCTCTGCACACTGCCGACTGGCCCTGTGGCAGCGCTCCTCCCCCAGGCCAGCCTCCTCTCTGCTCCTTGGCGGCCATCTTCCTGAATGCATGGTGAACGCTGCTGGAAGCCTGGACGGAGGCATCGTGGTCTGGGTCCCCCCGCATACCTCTCCTCCGCTGTGGTCAGGTCTGTGTATGCAGCGCTGTGTCCTACCAGACTCTGTGTCTGCGTAGTTGAGTGATCAGCGCTGGTTAGTGCAGGAATTGATTTTCTTTGCATTGTATGTGACTGTGCTAGCGCTGCTGCCTGTATCTTCTATTCTGACTGTCAGCTTTATTACTGTCCCTGTTCTTTCTGCTAAGCCCTTGCGGTGCGGTGCTGCAGGGTGGTCTCTCACCTTTTTAAAATACAATTGGTGAGAGGGGTCACATACTTGGTACCATCATGTCTGAAAGTGATTTTCCTCTCCGGCTACAGTGTACTACGTGTAAAGTACCTTTAGTGGAGGGGGAGGGTAGCGCGGAGGGCCTCTGCCGGCAGTGTTTGTCAATGGCGCGGCCTATTAAGGTTACAGCACCAGTACAGGAGCCGCCCTGGGCTTGTTTCGCTCAGGTGCTTACAACCTTAGTGGGCCAGTTAGCTCTGCAGCCCGCGTTCACGCAGATGGGTTTGTCCCAGCAGTTAGTGGTGTCGTCACCCATGCAGGGTTTCCCAAGACAATTGGTGGTACCCCGCAGTCTCCCTATTTCCCCTGTCCCGGTTTCTCAGGAGCCGGCGTGGGTTAACTCCCTGACGAGTTCTGTACAGCACTTGTTGGATGTGTTGCAAGGGGAGTCTGTGATGCGGCCACATAAACGGCCGGTGGCGTCTCTGTCGGCTCCTTATGAGGATGATGAAGGGACGTCTGATGATGGGGAGATTCTGGATCCTTACGATCAGGAACCTCTCCATACTAAGGACGCAGACGCTAGGTCCAAGGTGTATATTCCTGGACTTATTCGGGCAGTCCGCACACCTTTTTTAAGGATGTGAAGGGTGACGCCACAGTCTTTCCTCTTTCGGGTCAGTTAGTGGACCATTTAGAGGAGGCGTGGAAACAGCCTGGCAAGCGATACCAGCCGCAGAGGCGGTATCGTTTGCGGATAATTATTTTGCTAAGTGGGAATCCCCTCCACAGGTGGATTCTCACGTGACCCGTCTTGTCCGTAGTGCCACATAGCCGATGCCATCCATGTCCTCCCTTAAGGATGCTACGGACCGCAAGGTGGAGATCTGCCTGAAGTCCGCTTATTCCCTTGTGGGGGGGGCAGCGCGGCCGGCTATGGCATATGCTGGGTTGCCAGAGCGATGGAGCGCTGGGCGGATTCATTAGAGGCGTCTTTTGATTCCGACTATCCGGCCGATCAGGCGGAGTTGATTGGTAATCTCCGTGATTCGGCCACTTATATCAACGAGGCGGCCTTAGACATTAGTACTCTGGTGTCTCGAATTTCTTCTGCAGCGGTGGCTGCTCGTCGCACCTTGTGGTTGCGATCCTGGAAGGCGGACGCTGATTCCAAAAAGGGTTTGGAGGCATTGCCCTTTAACAGAGAAGTTCTCTTCGGTCCGGATCTGGACAAGATTGTGGCCACGCTGGCGGCAGCCAAATCGGCATGTCTCCCGTTGGCCGCCTCTCCTTCTGGTTCAGGACCATCATCCTTTCGGTCTTATAGGGCCCAGGGCAGGCCCAAACCACGTCCGGCCCCTAAGCCAGATGACAAGCCTGCGGCCTGACGGTCCGGGCCTCCCTTTGGGGGATCCCAAAGTGGGAGGCCGCCTGCTGCAGTTCGCCCGTTGTTGGTCGGTCACCACGACAGACACTTGGGTTCTTGAGGTGGTCTCCCACGGGTACGCCTTCTCTTTCCGGCACAGACCCCCGGCTCGATTCTTCACCACGGGTCTACCATCAGACCAGAACAAGGCCACGGAGCTGCGGAAGGTCTTGCACACTATGCTCCAGGCTGGAGTTATAGTGCCTGTTCCATTCTCCCAGAGGGGCCAGAGTTTCTATTCAAATCTCTTTTTGGCGCAGAAACCCAATGGGTCGTATCGTCCGATTCTCAACCTCAAAGCTCTCAACAAGTCTTTGCGGGTGCCGAAGTTTCGGATGGAGACCCTACGGTCCATCATTCTGGCGCTGGAACCTGGGGACTACATGGTGTCATTGGACGCTTACCTGCATGTCCCTATTCTTTTGCGCCATCAACAGTTCCTCAGGTTTGCAATCCGCAGCGACCACTTTCAGTTTCGGGCATTACCTTTTGGCCTGGCGACAGCACCGCGTGTGTTCACCAAGATGATGGCGGTCATGGCGGCTTCTCGCGGCTGCAGGGAGTCCGCATGTTGCCGTACTTGGACGACCTTTTATCAGTGGCAGGAGTGCACCTCGAAGACTTATTGGACTCGGGACAGCAAAGGATCTTTGTGACGGGGGAAAAGATCTCTGCTTTACAGTCGAGGGTGCGCAGTTGTCTGCACAGCCGCCGGGTGTCTCTACACTCGGTGATGAGGTTACTGGGCTCCATGGTGTCGGTGGTCGACATGGTGGAATATGCCCAGTTTCACTCCAGAACTCTGCAGCACCTGATCCTGTCCAAGTGGAACGGGCTGCCTCAGTCTCTAAAGTCCCAGACAATAGTGCTCACCCCGGAGGTTCGCCTGTCCCTTGCCTGGTGGTTGCAGACGACCCATCTCAGCAAGGGACGTCCGTTCTGGGTACCAAATTGGGTCCTGTTGACAACGGACGCCAGTCTTCGGGGCTGGGGAGCAGTTTCGGGTCCACACTTGTTCCAGGGCAGGTGGACGCCGACAGAAGCGGAGCTTCCAATAAATATCTTGGAACTCCGTGCGGTCTTCAATGCTCTCCAGCAGGCACATCGGGTTCTCCAGGGTCGCCCGGTGCAGGTCCAGACGGACAACGCTACCACCGTGGCCTACATAAACAGACAAGGAGGAACCCGAAGTCGGGCGGCTCTCGTAGAGGTGTCTCGGATCCTGGTATGGGCGGAGCACAATCTTCCGGCCATATCAGCGGTCTTCATCCCGGGAGTGCTAAATTGGGAGGTGGACTTTCTAAGTCACCAGGACGTTCATCCGGGGGAATGGTCCCTGCACCCGGACGTTTTTCAACTGCTGGTGGACAGATGGGGTCTTCCAGAGATCGACCTCATGGCGTCCTGGCACAACAACAAGTTGCCGGTGTATGGGTCTCGCACAAGAGACGAAGAGGCACCTCTGGTGGATGCTCTGTCCGTCCGGTGGACGTTCCGGTTCGCACACCTGTTTCCTCCGGTTTCCCTTCTTCCACGGGTAATCCGGAAATTCAAACAGGAAGGAGGGACGCTCCTGTTGATAGCTCCCGCGTGGCCCAGACGGCACTGGTTCTCAGACCTTCAGGGTCTGTCCGTGGACAGTCCTCTGCGGTTGCCGCTACGACCAGACCTTCTGTCGCAGGGTCCTTGTCTTCACCCGGACCTGACTCGGCTGTCTTTGACGGCGTGGCTGTTGAGACAGCCATGTTGAGGTCCAGGGGGTTTTCCAGCTCTGTTGTGCGTACCATGTTACGAGCTCGGAAACCGTCTTCCGCGAGAATATACCATCGCGTGTGGCATACGTTCTTCCAGTGGTGTCGACCGAGAGGTTATGCACCGCGGGAGTTTTGTCTGTCTAGGATACTCGCCTTCCTACAAGCGGGACTAGATCATGGGCTTCGCCTTGCTTCTTTGAAGGTACAGGTTTCGGCCCTGTCTGTCTGGTTTCCCCGTAGGATTGCTAAAATCCCGGATGTGCGCACCTTTATGCAAGGTGTTCTCCGCATTCAGCCGCCCTTTGTTCCACCTGTGGCCCCTTGGGATTTGGCTGTGGTCCTGAGGGCTCTCCAGGGACCGCCGTTTGAACCACTGGGCTCAGTGGATCTTAAATGGCTAACAGCTAAGACTGTTTTCCTTCTGGCCATAGCTTTGGCCAGACGTGTTTCTGATTTAGGGGCTCTTTCTTGTAGACCCCCTTTCTTGATTTTTCATGGGAACAAGGCAGTGCTTCGCACTCGGCCTGAATTTCTTCCCAAAGTTGTTTCCCAGTTTCATGTTAACGAGGAAATAGTTGTTCCGGCCTTTAACTCACCTGGCCTTTCAGTGGGTGAGGCCACTTTGGATGTTGTGCGGGCCTTAAGGACTTATGTTGACCGCACTTCTTTGTTTAGGAAGTCGGACGCCTTGTTTGTCCTCTATGTCTTCCGTAAAAAGGGTTGGCCTGCTTCAAAGCAAACTTTGGCAGCCTGGATCCGTATGGCTATTTCTGAAGCTTATCTTCATGAAGGTCTGCCGGTTCCTCCTTCTGTGAAGGCTCATTCCACTAGGTCTGTGGGTCCTTCGTGGGCAGCTCGACGTGGTGCCTCTGCAGTCCAGATCTGCAAGTCTGCTACGTGGTCCTCTGTCCATACCTTCGTGAGGTATTTCAGGTTTGACACCTTCGCCTCTCAGGATGCTTCCTTCGGGCCGCGGATTCTACTCTAAGCACAGGAGCGTCCCCACCCTTAAAGGATACTGCTTTGGGACATCCCCAGGGTATCCTGTGGATACCCTATGGACCCTGAAGTAGAAAATATGAGATATGGTAAGAACTTACCTTTGTTATCTCTATTTCTACGAAGTCCATAGGGTTCCACAGGACTCCCGCCCTGTCGCACCTGTGCTGCAGATGGGCTTTGGCCTGGTCACCTGTTTTCCCATCTCCTTCTGGTGAGAGTGTGATTCTTGTGTGTATCCAGATCTTCTTTCTCTCTCTTCCTTCTCCTCCTCCAGCCTATGGCTTGGTAACTAACTGAGGTGCCTTGGCTCGGGGGCGGGGTATAGGAGGGGGACCCTAGTGCATCCTGGGAGGCTGAAAGCTTAACTCTATGGTGCCCGATGACTGACGTCACACCTATACCCCAAGGTATCCTGTGGAACCCTATGGACTTGCTATATCCTACAGACAAAATGTATTTGTTTGATGTTGCACTTGAATTGTATTTGCTTACACAGATTGCAGTTCTGTATATATGTGTATATGTGTATATGGATTTATGTAATATATCTGTATGTTTGTATAGATATTGTGACACAGTTAGGTTAGGGGGTCCCTCTCCTGGGTAGAGGACTCCTTCCTTACACACACACACACACACACACAGCAGCAGGGAAGCAGCACACCAGTCTGGATGCAAGTACAAGCTGGTCGGCGCCAGTCTTTATTGTACAATGACAGAAATATAAAGAAAACATAAATATAAATCCTAGCCCTGTCGGGGCACTAACTTCACAGGTAGTTCCCTCACTACCAGAACCTGGCAGGGCCTAATGCCCTCGCCAGCAACAAAGCACAGCACAGTACTCACAGATAGGTTTTCCAAGTGTCTCTGAGCAAACTCCCTGTCTGCTCTCCCAGGTGAGACAATCAGCCCTCAACACACTAGGCTTATATTGGCCACTCTCAGGTGGAAACCCTAACAACCTGTTACCAGGCTGCGAGAACCAAAACCTGGAGTGGCCGTGGGTGGAGCCCTCCCTCTCCTCTCACCCACAACCCCCAGGTCCCAAACCGGCTTTTCAAAAAGCCGAAACTCAAGCCTGCTACACTGCAGACTTTCTCCTGGGGATTTTAAACACATAGGACAGGAATCTGGGATAAATGTCCTTGTCACAGACCACTTTACCAGTGATCCTATCACATATCCCCCCCTTTGTTTCGACCTATGGGGCGGAACAACTGAAGCCCCCAAACAATGAACGCGGGACAACGCGTCTGCTTTAGACAACAGGCCCCCTGGCCTGTGTTCCACTGAAAATGTAAAAGTTTGTAACGCCAAGAACCATCTCGTAATTCTCGCATTACTGTCCTTATTTTCGGACATCCACTGCAAAGGGGCATGGTCAGTGATCAATTTGAACTTTCTACCAACCAAGTAGTACCTGAGAGCCTCTAACGCCCACTTTATGGCCAACGCCTCCTTCTCCACTGTGGCACCGGATAGGCATCGAATTTTGATTTTGAATTTCTTTCGACACCGATGCTCTTGGTGCTTCTGGTAACCTATAGGGCTTTAGATTAACTTTAATCCCTGGGCCAGTGATGATGTCATGTTTAACGACCGAGGTTTTCCCAGGTACGTCAGAGAACAGCACCCTATTTCTGACCAGAAACTCCTTGACCTCTCGTTGTTGAATTGCCGACAGGGTTTTTGCCACTGTCACTTCGGGAACTAAGGGCCCTGGACTTACTGGAGGGGCTCGAACGGCCGACAGTACCGTTCTATCTTTCCAGGGCTTTAACAGATTTATATGGTATATTTGTTCCGGCTCTCTTTTCCCCGGCTGGTAAACTTTGTAATTGACCTGTCCCACTCTAAGATTTCAAAGGGGCCTTGCCATTTAGCCAAAAGTTTATTTTCCACAGTGGGAACCAACACTAACACTCTGTCCCCAGGAGCAAAGCTGCATAACCGAGCATTGCGGTTGTATACCCTCTGCTGTGCTTGTTGAGCCTGTTTCAGGTGCTCTCTCACTATTGGCACCTCTACACTAGGCAATGGAATAGTGGACCCTTAAAACGTGGTCTGGGAGCATGATACTGACACTCAGGGCAGGATAAATCCTGACACATTGCCATGTGGGGACAGGACAAACGAATATCAGGGTCTACGGGTTTACCATCAACTACCTTTACATTCTTCCTGGCTTTTACCAAAGTAGGGTCTTTCAACTGCTCCACGGCAAAGACCTCTCTTCTGACCTCTAAATCAGGCAGATGATCAACTGGCCCAACAACACTTCCCACCTCAATGGGAGGCACATCAGTTGGCGGGCCACCGTCACGCTCCGCATTCTCTAGTTCGCCAATCATAGTAGAAAAAAGGAATAACTCTGACTCAGAAGAAACTCCCTCCTCCACTATATCGACAACCTTCTCAAATGGATCGGGGTTGTTCACTTCTGGAACAAAACGGCTTTCCCACAACTTCCAGAAGTGAGCAAAGTCTCTCCCCAATATTGCACTGTACATCAGACCAGGCACCAAACCCACAGAAACTATAGCAGAGCCACAGGGTGTCTCGATGTTCACCTCGGCAGTAACATAATATCGAGTATCCCCATGTATGCAGGTCACGCCAACAGTTTTCCCTGTATGCCTCAAGGGGTTCACCAGCTCAGCTTTTATAAGTGTCACCAAGCTACCAGAGTCTAACAGTGCCTCTACTCGGTTGCTATCTACAGTAAGTACACACATGTGCTTATCAGTCTCAGCCTGCCGGTCAGCCGTACAGGCTGTCTGTGCAAAGAAAGACCCCCTGCGGTAGACATGAGCAGTATCACATTGCATAGGTTCAGTTGTAAGTGAACAATTAGCGGAAATATGGCCGAAGTCACCACACCGGAAACACTGAATCATATTAATGTCTAGTCGTTTACGGGGCAAGAACCTTCCTGGCCTGGCAGGCCTGTCTCCAGGTTCTACACCCTCAGTCTTAGGGACATCCCACCGCCCAGCACCCTTCTCCCCTGGAACAGTCTTACCAGTGTCTATGGGAGTTCGCCGGTGCGCCATCGGGGCTTGGTGGGGGGCATACTCCTCAGCTCCTCAGCCGCCACGTACCTCTCCACCAGCTCGACCAACTGGTCCACGGACTTAGGGTCTGCATGGCTCACCCACTTGCGCAGAGTCGCAGGTAACGATCGCAGGTACCGGTCCATCATGACCCTTTCCACGATCTGTGGTCCCGTCAGCATCTCGGCCATTTTGAGGACAGATGGACGAGGTCATGCATCTGTGAACGTGGACGCTTGTCCATATGGAACTCCCAGCGGTGGACCCGTTGGGCACGAACAAAGGTGGTGACTCCCAAGCGAGTTAGGATCTCCTGTTTTAGTTTTTTATAGTCCTTGGCATCAGCCAGGCATAAGTCGAAATAGGCCTTTTGTGGCACCCCAGACAAAAAAGGTGCCACCAGACTTGCCCACTGCTCCTGGGGCCAACTCTCCCTTTCGGCCGTTCTTTCAAATGCGGCGAGATAGGCCTCCACATCATCGCCCGAAGTCATCTTTTGGAGGAAGTGACTGGCTCGTACGGAGTGAGTGGTGGTGGGAGGACCCGTGTTAACATCTCTGAGCCGGGCGACCAGGTGCTGTACCACCTCTTTTATGGCCTGGCTGTTTTCCGCGATGGCGACCTGTTGTTGCCTCTGGGCTGTCTCCAAGGCCAACAGTTGCACCCTGGTGGATTCCTGCTGAGCCCTGGTAGATTCCTGCTGAGCCCAGGTAGCTTCCTGCTGAAGTTTGTTCGTCTCCTGCTGAGCTCTGGTAGATTCCTGCTGAAGTTTGTTTGTCTCCTGCTGAGCTGCCGTAGCTTGAAGCAAGGCCTTAATAATTTCCTCCATTTTGTCCTGGGGTGTAGGTTGGAAGCTGAACCTTGCCTCTCTGAGCATTGGCTGACGCCTCCTCTATGGGACTCCAAGGACACAGTGTTATTTCCACACTCACAAATTGGGTGTCTGTCCCTTTAATTTTTAAATGGAAAGTTTTCCTCTCGCTGCAACTTCAGTGTGTGTGGGTGCCCGCATTCTCCCCCATATTGTGACACAGTTAGGTTAGGGGGTCTCTCTCCTGGGTAGGACTCCTTCCTTACACACACACACAGCAGCAGGGAAGCAGCACACCAGTCTGGATGCAAGTACAAGCTGGTCGGCGCCAGTCTTTATTGTACAATGACAGAAATATAAAGAAAACATAAATATAAATCCTAGCCCTGTCGGGGCACTAACTTCACAGGTAGTTCCCTCACTACCAGAACCTGGCAGGGCCTAATGCCCTCGCCAGCAACAAAGCACAGCACAGTACTCACAGATAGGTTGTCCAAGTGTCTCTGAGCAAACTCCCTGTCTGCTCTCCCAGGTGAGACAATCAGCCCTCAACACACTAGGCTTATATTGGCCACTCTCAGGTGGAAACCCTAACAACCTGTTACCAGGCTGCGAGAACCAAAACCTGGAGTGGCCGTGGGTGGAGCCCTCCCTCTCCTCTCACCCACAACCCCCAGGTCCCAAACCGGCTTTTCAAAAAGCCGAAACTCAAGCCTGCTACACGGCAGACTTTCTCCTGGGGATTTTAAACACATAGGACAGGAATCTGGGATAAATGTCCCTGTCACAGACCACTTTACCAGTGATCCTATCACAATATACATGTACATCTATGTTTGCACTTGTGAGTATATAAAATAAAAATAAAAAATTGTTTTTGGGAAAAAAAAAAAAAAAAGAATGACTATAACCATAAAATTGTTAGGCGCTGCCTAACAATTTTTTTAAAGGACATGTTATTTTTTATTTTTATTATGCTGTGAGTACAGGCACAGCGCCGTGACTTCTTAAAAAAGCCTATTATAAGGGAATGCCCTTGGTGGTATTCCACATTCTTGTTGCTTCTGGTTTTCATTTGAGTGAGCTGAACCATTAAAGTTATTCACACACACAACAGAGAAATACGGAGTGTGAACCACATCAGAGAGGAACTAAATCTGCCTAGCATCAGCTAAGACTCCACAGACCCCTCCCAAAACAATTATATAGGATAGGAGAAAACCACAACTAACGTTTTCAATTTTAAAGGCTAAACAACTCCAACACATTAAAGAGGCAATATACAGAGAAACACCTCATGCTTTATTTCAATTCAAAACCTTCAGTCCTGCTATGAGTAGAAGGAAGGACTTAAACTAGGTACACATTAGATGACTTGCAAACGATGCAATGTCGTCAACGGTTTCCCCTGAACTCGTTAACTATATAATGTAACCATATAGCCTGGTTGTTCGGTAGAACGTACACACTGCACAATCAGGGGAATCATTAACGAGATTGACACACATTGTGTGTACATACGGAATGATTTGAACGATTTTTCGTTCTGATGAATCTTAATTGGACAAATCATTAAAAATATCATCTATAGTGTAGGGGCCTTTAAGGTGGGTACACACTAGGACGACGGCCGATCCACCATCGTATCTGATGATTAGTAAGTGCATACACACTTATCAATCATCGACCCGGTGCCATGCCGGATGTCACAACTGGGTGGGCATTTACATGCTGACCGCCCGTACACACAGCAAGATGTGCCGATATATCTGCCATCGGCTGTCCTGCACAACCGACTCAATATCGCTGGTACACAGCCGACATGCCCACGATATATTGGCCATTCAAATATATCAGCTAGTGTTTGTTTACCCAGCTTAAGTCTGGATCTCTTTTGATGAGATAAAAAATCCTAATTTTGGATTGTACAATTGATCTAGATTTCTAATACATAGAAATGTTTCACAGCACTAATATTTTTTTTCATTAAAACATTAAATCCCCCCAAAAAACGGTTCAGTTCAAACAAAAAAAAGTAGTTTTTCTCTTTAAATAAATCTGTTTTTTTTTCAACCCTGAATAGTGCCCCCTGCCCTACGATGCCCTGTGCTGTGCACATATTGCACCGCCCTGTTACGGCCTTGCCCATACTATTGTTCGCCCACACACCTACCTTACTTCCACCTACACCATTATCTCACAGTTATTTTACATTTAATGATGACCAATAATTGTTGAAACACATATTGAACATGAGGGGGTGTGACCGGATGGCTTCCAGCCCGGACTCCCAATCACAGGTTGGTGGGTTCGATCCCAACTTGACCTTGGGGTATCAGGGATTCCCGCTTACCATCAGTGACCGCCTGTCACTGACTCCGCCCACTGCTCCGTGGGCGTAACGATGCTGCCACCACCAAACTCTACCATCGGCGTTTGGAACCGCTTTTTAGGTACACTCAGGCTCCTCCCTCGTGTTAAATCGTAAATAAACCTTTTAATACATTCCTTCCTATAAACCTCTAAGACAAAACCTGCCTATAAACCTCTAAACACAACGCTAATTGCGTACGCAGTTTAACCGCAAATAAAGACAGGAGTGGAATCTGTGTTTCCAACGCACAAGTATTATTCAGGTAAAAGTACAGTCAGTTACACGCAATCTATACATACACTAGTTAGGTGTAAAAGGAAATAATACAGACCAAGTTTGGTTATACATACGCTGCGCCTCCGGACCCAGAGATAGACTTCTGACTAGATATCTTCAAATCACCCAAAATTCAGCATCTACTGGCAAACCAGTGTTTGGACACATGTATTTATCCCCCCCCCACACTGAAACAGGACAAAGGGGAAACTTCCTGCTGATCTCATTGGTTCCCAGAGGAGGAGCATATGTAACGACACATTTAACAGGTTGTTTCAAATAGACTTTTCCTGCCTCTAACAGCCGGGGTCTTTCTGGTAACGCCTCCTGTAACATTCCATCAACTAAACATTTTGTTGTTTGTAAGTTCTGCGATCCGTAACTTGAGTTTGCATGATGCGATCTCTCCACCGATAACACCGGGATTCTGCAAAAAGCATATGCATCAGAATGGGACCAAACATATCTTGCTTATCATGTATAATACCTTAGATATCAAAAACCTCTATTTCTTAGCATTTAAACTAACTTAACCAACTTGAATCATACAATTTGATGCTAATGGAACTTTGTGTGCGAATATGTAGTGTGTGAGTATTCGGGGTTTGATATAAGGACGCTAGATAATTTGGGGCAGATGCGTGCGCATAAAGCTACTTTTTCAGCGGTTTCATACTAAGTCTCATGCATTCGCTAATTGCGATTATTTAATAGCGCCCTTGTGGGTAAAAATGTGCGTATGAAAAATGGTAAAAGAAGCGATCGCATAGTGCTAATAAAAATATCGCCACATGTACTATATTGTGAGTTCACCTAAAATGGCGCTTAGGCGGCCATTCGCAAAATGGCGCCTTGCGATCGCATTTCTAAAATGGAGTCTTGCGGCCATTCGCAAGATGGCGTCGCTGCGATTGCATTTCTAAACTGAACTTGTCTTACTCGATTATTCAGCTTCGACAGTCCACCCTTTGATAGCAAACAACATGCTATCACAATCTGCTATAAAAATTTATTTTGGGCTTACATTCATATATTATTTAGTGTTATTATGGGATGGCACAAGGTGGTTCTTAATCCATCAACAATGTGTCTCTAGGTGGGGGCATAAAACTACTATTATACGCACACCGCGGATCTTGGGAGATCATGTGACAGGTGTGGGAATGCACCAGTCTTATAACAGTAGTTTTGAAGGGGAATTTGAGACTTTACATTGTCTGGGTGTTTTATAAATAACATTTCAATAATATCGTCTATGCATGTCTAAATATTATACATTTAAATGATGGTACTTCCTAGCTCAGGATTGTAGTGCAGTTCTGTATCTACCTCGGTATACATATTATCATTTCTGACCACCATCATAGTTTCATCCCTTCGTTTCACTCTGTTTTCACATTTTCCACACTTCAACACAATAGGAACACACCGGACGCATATGCCAATTACTATGATGACAATCAGTATAAGGATCAAGAATTTGCCTACGCTGGCGACCACTTCCTAGACCCACTCTCCTAGTCCCGAGAACCATTTCACTGGGTTCAGCCATGACACCCATCCTTCTATCTTTTCCCCTGCTTCAGCCACTGATGCGTTATGGTTCTTACGAAATTCCCACTTTAGCTGCAGAATCTCATCCATCTTCTGGTCTATCACCTCCTTAGGGTCGTTGGTATCATTGGTGACATAAGTTCAACACTTTACTCCAAATTGGGTGGCTAACGTTACGCAATACCCTCCAGTAACAGCAGTTAAATAGTTCAACACTAGCCTGTGTTGCACTAGTTCTTTCTTGTATGCTTGCAATTCTCTCCCTGTGTACCTGAATGTGTCATCGTACATCTCGGTGATATTATCTATTAATTTAGCAAGTTCTTGAATATATCTAAAATTTAATGTACCCTTAGCAATTCTGGTGGGATCCAGGGCGACTAAAACTTGGAAGCCAGTTGTCTCACTGATTAACTGAGCGGCTTTATGCATATCACCAGGTATCATATTTCTCTTGCCTCTGTGCTCATATTGTGTGTGAAGATATGGTGACGGTGTGTTTTTATGTATTCCCAACATTTCAACATGTGTGAGGGTCATAACTTCTGGGACTACTCTTCCCAGGTAACACAAACCTTCGGAACTCGGGGAGAGCCATTTATACGCTTTTCTTCCACATATAAAATATATATTATCAGGGAGAACATAAGGAATGGTATGCATCATTATCATTAAACACATTTCTCTTGCAAACAATCCTATCTCAGGCTCTTCCATCTGGTATATGCAAGTTTCTGGTTGTATTATCTTAGCACAATAACCATCTGGTACTTTACCAATCATTTCTTTGGTGGAACTCAATGTATACCGGTACCTAAAATATTTCCCACTTGATTTAATTGTGCGTAACAGATCATAGTTTATGGACTCATTATCAGCTCTTTGTGAGAAGGTCATCATCTGATTATTCCCCGTCACTTCCCAACCTCCGGGTTTATTGGGGTTGGTTATGTTTAGACACAAAAGTGATTTATCTACTTGAAATTGATAGAGTTTGAAATGAGGTGGTTTGGATGAGAGGAATTTTCCATCCACTGTTTTCCCTTTTTGTAATTCTAAAAATTTCCGTGATATTCAGCGGAAATGGCACCAACCCTACATTATGCTGTCCCTGTGGCACATGTGAACACACCCAGCAATCGGTTTGATTTAACACTTTGCCTACCATGCTGTGGTAATCCTCTAAAGGATACCCTCCCCAGTACGGATTATATTTAGGTTGGCACTGTTGAATACAGTTTTCATCAACTAGGGACCCACAAAACTCACAAATACAGGATCTTCAGACGATAACCCTCCACACCTTCCCCGAGTATCCGGAATGACAGCTCTCTTAACAATAACAGTACTAAGATTGGTCAGACACTCCCCTGATTGGCATTGCACTCCTCCTCTCTCCACTCCATCAGCACTGCCATCAGTTCCCGTTTCCTCAATTGGTCCCCCATCACAGAGACTGGATATTCCTGAACCGACCAGGATGGTGAACACTCTGAAAGAGAATATGAAAATGAACACAGCAGGCCCATCCATTGTCACAACAAGACCTGCAAATTTCTCTCAGTTCAGGTATCTCACTACGACCTTTTCAATCCTCCCGGAACAAGCTCGTGAGCGACAGATCCACACTATCAGCTTTGTCTCCGATTTGTTTCTCCACCGGTTGATTGACCTTTTTGCAGTGAGTGGAATGGACCCAGGTATCTCTCTCGGCCACCTTCAAAGATGTAGTACTCGTCAGCAGCACCTGGTACGGACCTTCCCACCGATCAGTCAAACAACCTGAACGTAAGAAATTTCGGATCATTACATATTCTCCTGGTTCAACATCATGGCAGTTCATTTCAGGCATATCATGGGACAACAATTTCAGTTTCTGCTGCTGTTGCTTTAACTGCTTACTCATTGATATAAGATACTTCACAGTTACCTCGTTGTTACCCTTTAGATCTTCCTGTGGACTTATAATCAAATGAGGTTGTCTACCAAACAATATTTCAAATGGGGACAGATTCAGATTAAATCTATGAGTGGTTCTTATACTATGTAGGACCAAAGGTAAAGCTTCTGGCCATCCTAGTCCAGTCTCCGCCATGATTTTACTTAGCTTATTTTTAATAGTCCCGTTCATCCTCTCTACCTTGGCACTGGCTTGCGGTCGGTAGGGGGTGTGAAGTCGACTATTAATACCCATCAGCTTACACATATTTTGGAAAACATCACCTGTGAAATGGGTACCCCTATCACTTTCGATGATTCTAGGGATACCGTACCTGCATACAAAATCCTGAACTATTTTCTTGGCAGTAAACGCAGCAGTATTAGTGGCTGCTGGGTAGGCCTCAACCCAGTTAGAGAATACGTCTGTGCACACTAATACATACTTAAGGTTCCTGCAGGGTGGTAATTGGATGAAATCAATTTGTATCACCTGGAAAGGTCCATCAGTCGGTGGAATGTGGGACGGTTCGGTAGGGATCGCTTTCCCTATGTTCTTTCTCAAGCAGGTCAGACAGGACATTGCTATCTTCTCTGCTTGTGAAGAAAACCCTGGTGTGCACCAGTATGCCCTCACCAACTTGCACATGCCCTGTTTACCCAGGTGAGTCAGACCATGTGCTGCTTCAGCCAGGCTGGGGTAATATGCCTTGGGGGCTACTGGCTTACCATGTCCGTCCCTCCAGAGCCCGGAGGACTCTTGCCCACACCCCTTGGACTTCCATATGGATTTTTCCTGGATTGAACACAAATTTTGCATCTCAATTTATTTCAGCATATCAATGGTTTGGAATGACATAATTGTTTCAATTGGGGAAGGCATTTTTAACCCCGCTGCCCATTTTGCAGCTTCGTCAGCTCTGTTGTTGCCCAGTGACACTGGGTCATCTTCACATGTGTGGGCTTTGCATTTAATTACTGCCACTGCTTTGGGCAGTTGGATTGCTTCTAAGAGATGTTTTATGTGTTGGGAGTGTGCAACTGGTGTGCCTGCTGCTGTCATAAAATTTCTCAGACACCATAGAGCCCCAAAATCGTGCACCACCCCGAACGCGTACCTCGAGTCAGTGTAAATGTTAGCAGATTTGCCTGCTGCCAGTTCACATGCTCTAGTCAGTGCTACTAACTCTGCCACCTGGGCTGAGTGAGGAGGACCGAGAGGTTTAGCTTCCATGATGTCTGTGTCATTTACAACAGCATAACCTGTACATAATTCACCTGTGTCTGTTTGTCTATGACAACTCCCATCCGTATAGAAAGTCACATCCACATTCTCTAAAGGTGTGTCATGTATGTCAGGTCTAGCAGTAAAGGTCTGATTCAGATATCATACAATCGTGGGTGTCATCATGTCTGCTGAACTCACCTCCCGCCAGCAACTCCTCTCCTTCCACCCTTTGTACATCATGTTGTACATATGGTAGGTATGTTGCTGGATTCAGCGTACTGCAACGTTTAACTGTAATATTTGCAGGGGCGATTAGGGCTAGTTCCCATTTGGTGAACCTAGCTGAGGAGACGTGTCTGGTTTGAGCTGAGTTCAACAGAGCAGATACAGCATGGGGAGTGTAGACAATCATACCATGGCCCAATACTACGTCCTCACTTTTACTCACCAATAAAGCGGTAGCTGCTACACTTCTCAAACAGGTGGGGAGTGATCTTGCTACCGTGTCCAATTGGGCACTGTAGTATGCTACGGGCCTACTGGCATCACCATGTTTTTGTGTAAGGACACCTGCAGCACAACCATCGGCTTCCGTACAATATAAATCAAAAGGTTTTTCATAATCGGGTATTCCCAATGCAGGAGCTTTTGTCAGGCTATCCTTAAGATTAAGAAAAGCCTGTTCTGATTCCTCAGTGTGTGTGACACGATCGGGCTTTGAGGAAGAGACTAGTTCCTGTAAAGGCAAGGCCAAAATAGAAAAACCTGGGATTCACATTCGACAATATCCACACATTCCCAAGAAGGTACGAATTTGCTGTTGATTCTGCGGCAGTGTCATGTTTTGTATGGCCTGGATTCTATCATTTGTGAGATGTCGTAACCCCTGGGTTAGGCAGTGTCCCAAATATTTTACTCTGGGCTGGCATGGCTGTAACTTGTCCTTAGCCACTTTGTGTCCTGTTTGCGAGAGATGAAGTAACAAAAGTTTAGTATCATTCACACATGACATAAATGAGTCAGAACATAGCAATAAATCGTCCACATATTGAATTAGAACTGATCCATTGGCAGGTTGAAAAGCTTGTAAACAGTCATGCAATGCCTGGGAGAAAATACTGGGGCTGTCTATGAAACCTTGGGGCAATCGTGTCCATGTATATTGCACACCTCTGTATGTGAATGCGAATAGGTACTGACAGTCAGGATGGAGAGGCACAGAGAAGAAAGCAGAACAAAGGTCAATGACAGTGAAATGGGTTGCATTTGGTGGGATCTGCATCAGGATGACAGCTGGATTTGGCACTACAGGGAATTGGCTCTCTACTACCTTATTAACACCTCTAAGGTCTTGCACCAGCCTATAACCCCTCCCACCACTCTTCTTTACTGGAAAGATGGGACTGTTGGCTACACTAGCTGTACGAACTAAAATTCCTTGTTGCAATAATCGCTCGATTATTGGAAACACCCCTAGTTCTACTTCCTGTTTTAGTGGGTACTGGGGAATTTTTGGAGCTTGCCTACCGCTTTTTATGTTTACCATTACCGGGCTTACGTTTGCCATTAATCCAGTGTCCTGTCCATCTTTTGTCCAAAGGGAATCTGGAATTTGGGACAACATTTCATCTACTTGTGATGGATTTTCTTTTAAAACTGTAGAGTGGTACATTATCCTTTGTGGAGTGTCTAACATATCCCGCACCTCGTATACCATTCTCTCTGGGATATCTAAATATACACCATCAGGGGTGCAATATATGACACATCCCATTTTACATAACAAGTCTCTGCCCAGCAGGTTAGTAGGAGCTGCGGCAGCCAGAAGAAAAGAATGTTTGGTATGCAACGGCCCAATACTAACCTCTGCAGGTCTGGTTAAAGGATAACGTTCCACTTTACCTGTCACACCCATTGCTGGTATTGTCTCGTTGGTCACCTGTAAATTAACGGGAGATTTCATCACTGACTTGGTCGCCCCTGTGTCTACAAGAAAAGGATATTCAGTACCAGCTACATCAACCATCAAGATCGGTTCTTCCCTAGTACTTCCCGTTAACCTGACTATCTGTAGACTACAGGTATGACCTGACCCCTAGCATTGGCTACCATTCTCCAATAAAGCATTTACGGCTACAATTGGAGCTGGTGCTTGCTGAATATTTGCTGATCTCTGTGCATATCCCTTATGGGGATATCCAGGTTTCCCTTGGTGTGGGGTCCATACTCTTTTTACTGTGCAGTTTCTACTTAAGTGTCCTGTTTGTTTGCAATTAAAACATGTCCGTGATTCAGGTGAGAGCAGAGGGCAAAGGTGGTGGATATGGGTAAGGATAGGGAGGGTAAGGGTATTGTGGGGGAAAAGAAGTGGGTGGATATCCTGGGACCTGTGGTTGCATTTGGTTAGTGGGATAGAGTTGTGTTTGTTGTTGAGTGGGGTTAGTGAGAGCAACTTGTTCTGACATGAGTGTGTGTGCAAGTGCAAGCGTATCTGTTGGCTGTGATGTTAACGTCATTCTCTCCAGAGCTTGTATACTGACAGCCATTAATTTTTCGCTCTGGGTCTCCCTCTTTTTTGAGATGTTTTTGTCATGTTCTATGGCAGACTCTATGAGGTTATCTATTGTAAGTCCCCGCCAGCCAGGCTGTGAGGTCTGAACCCGAGTTTTTAAATTCTCTTTTAAACCATCCATTAATATCGTGACTATCATTCCCCTGTGGTGAATGCTATCTTTAATATCTTCTATCCCAGTGTACTGGGTGATAGCCTGCAGAGCCCGGTCGCAATATTCTTCTGCAGTTTCACTTTCCTTTTGTTTGATTGTGAAGATTTTGTTCCAGTTAACTACTACTGGAAAGTATACACCCAATTGAGTCACAATGCGAGAAATGTTACCTTGGTTTACTTGGTCTGTTAAGGGAACGTCGCCATCCAATACACAGTCCGTGATAAATTTTGTCACGTCAGTATTGTGTGGCAGGCAGGCCCTTAACACCACACGCCAATCTTTATTAGTGGGCTCATGAGAACTACCCAAATTTCTCAAAAATCTTTGACATTTGGCTAGTTCCTTTTTGGGATTGGGGAAATCATTTATGATGGAATTTAGTTCTGCCCTTGTCCATGGACAATGCATTACAACTTCCCTCGTGGGCACTACACCGTTTGCATCCGCATTTCCATTCGGAACAGTTATTGTCCGAATGGGATGCAGACCGGCAGTGTTGCTACCTCTGACCTGGTTACCTGGCAGGGGGTTTAATCTGCTGCTACGTATGGTATTAACAACTTCCTCTATGGGTGCAGAGTGTGTTAACACTTCCCTTGCTGTTACCAATGGAGATGGCGGCACCACCCGTGATTGTGGTGATGCAGCATCTATCATTTGCACAGCATGGGAAATGGCAGACATTACAATAGGCTCATCTTCTACATCATAAGCATTTTCTTTATGGTTACTTAAGAGGGGGTACAAATTACTTGTTACATTTTTATTGGTATTTTTGATAACCGTACTTGCACCTCCATCCACATAAGGTGGGGGAGGTGAGCGTGTACTGCTGGCAATACTCTCCACGACGCTACTTTGCCGCCCATGCGCGCCAATTTGCGGCTCGCCCGTATTGCAACTCAGCGTCGCGGATGTATTTTCTGGCAATGCGTTTGCAACGCTAGTTTGCGTCGTTTGCACATTTTTAAGCCAAGCATCCCCTTCATGCTGCCATATTTTTAAACATTCAAAATATTTAATCTTTTTCTCTCGGGATCTCACCATACTGATGTGATCCTGGACATTATCTAACACATTTTTATCAAAACTACCAATTCTTGGGAACGGACTAACACTCTTTCTCGTCATATTAAACCATATATCACAATACCTTATTGCATAAGTACCGTACTTAGTATGCATAATATGACGGGCTGATCCAATTGGAGCTTCCATTAGCAGCACATCATTGCTTAACATTTCTACTGTTTGCGTGGCTCCCATTCTGAGACAACTCCTATGCTTTTCAATAAAAATTTAAGCTGGTGAAAGACAATCAAGATACTTTCACTTACCTGTGAACGATTTAAGTCGGCGGCGCCCACACACCTGGATAAGATTTCGTAAGGCAACTTCCACACCTAGATAAGCTTTGAAACAGGCAACTTCCAGACCCGGATAAGCTTTAGTAAGGTAACTTCCAAACCTATGAGAGTTTGTACGTCGGCCACTCTCACGCACCTCTATACAACAAAGACAACATGTACACCTGCTACTGTGTTTAGAACGGTAAAGCTGCTTACCGAGCGGCTAGGCTAACCCTTGCACCTAGCCCTTAAGGATCATACGGTACCCTTAACATTAGGGAATAAATTACCCCTACCAACAATACACACACTGTTACACACTTTTTTCTCCGCGCAGAAAATAAACGTTTAACAAAGATATTGGTAGATAGAAAAAAAAAAATGTAAACCTCAATGGCTTTGTTCAAACACGTGGCAGCAGAACCGGAAGTGCGTATACGTTATTTGTGCGATCGCCCACATACTCAATTATGCGACTACCACACAAGCGTATAATTACTTTTTTTTTACTGCGTACGCAAAAATGCGTTCTAGCTGCGTACGCAAATACTGCAGCACCCCTCTAAACACAAGGTTCTATCAACAGAGGAAAACAAACTTTTTCCTCTCTTGTCCCTGGATTCTAATCAGCGCTTCCTCTACACAATAACCGGCAGTACGCTCTCAGCAACACTGTGGTAATGAAAGACTAATGCGTCTCTCAAAAGGCGCCTCCACCCTTTTGCTGAGAGAGGAATGACCGAGTGTTATTGTGTATCAGATAGTGTGATAAACCGATGAGCCCCCACTGTTAAATCGTAAATAAACCTTTTAATACATTCCTTCCTATAAACCTCTAAGACAAAACCTGCCTATAAACCTCTAAACACAACGCTAATTGCGTACGCAGTTTAACCGCAAATAAAGACAGGAGTGGAATCTGTGTTTCCAACGCACAAGTATTATTCAGGTAAAAGTACAGTCAGTTACACGCAATCTATACATACACAAGTTAGGTGTAAAAGGAAATAATACAGACCAAGTACGGTTATACATACGCTGCGCCTCTGGACCCAGAGATAGACTTTTGACTAGATATCTTCAAATCACCCAAAATTCAGCATGAACTGGCAAACCAGTGTTTGGACACATGTATTTATCCCCCCCCCACACTGAAACAGGACAAAGGGGAAACTTCCTGCTGATCTCATTGGTTCCCAGAGGAGGAGCATATGTAACGACACATTTAACAGGTTGTTTCAAATAGACTTTTCCTGCCTCTAACAGCCGGGGTCTTTCTGGTAACGCCTCCTGTAACATTCCATCAACTAAACATTTTGTTGCTTATAAGTTCTGCGATCCGTAACTTGAGTTTGCATGATGCGATCTCTCCACCGATAACACCGGGATTCTGCAAAAAGCGTATGCATCAGAACGGGACCAAACATATCTTGCTTATCATGTATAATACCTTAGATATCAAAAACCTCTATTTCTTAGCATTTAAACTAACTTAACCAACTTGAATCATACAATTTGATGCTAATGGAACTTTGTGTGCGAATATGTAGTGTGTGAGTATTCGGGGTTTGATATAAGGACGCTAGATAATTTGGGGCAGATGCGTGCGCATAAAGCTACTTTTTCAGCGGTTTCATACTAAGTCTCATGCATTCGCTAATTGCGATTATTTAATAGCGCCCTTGTGGGTAAAAATGTGCGTATGAAAAATGGTAAAAGAAGCGATCGCATAGTGCTAATAAAAATATCGCCACATGTACTATATTGTGAGTTCACCTAAAATGGCGCTTAGGCGGCCATTCGCAAAATGGCGCCTTGTGATCGCATTTCTAAAATGGAGTCTTGCGGCCATTCGCAAGATGGCGTCGCTGCGATTGCATTTCTAAACTGAACTTGTCTTACTCGATTATTCAGCTTCGACACTCGGCACCTGGAACCGCTTCTGCTGCGTATGCATTTGACTAGCTGCGGCCACACCCCGATTGGTGTCGGCTGATTCCTCCTGATCCCTCGCAATGGACCAGGTCTGCACGGTAGCTTGGCAGAGGGCTTGAACTTGGAGACATGGAGCTCTTACCCAGAACAGCCGGAGAACGGAATATCATTTGGCGCAATTCTGTTTGTCGCAGGATTGAGGCAATTGAAGTCAGGCAAGATGTTTATTGCTCAAAGTCTTAAAAAAGACTCAACCTTCTGAATGAAGGGGTACATCGCATACAGGAATCTTATCAAGTCAGCAGTTCTTCTCCTCAAAGATTTTACAGGGCTTTACAATTTTACCAGGCACGAAGCCTTCTTTTATGCCACTCCAATACACATTACCACAGGGGGTAAGTCCGCCCTGGGTTCCTCTTAGACAATCACGCTATCTCACAAAACATAAATAAATACGTCTTACATTTCACAGAAATTATATCAATTTCCTCTATACCACCCAAAAAATGGGATTTTGGTACCTACCGGTAAATCCTTTTCTCTGATTCCACAGGGGACACTGGAGGTTGCTTACGCTGGGCTATAGAGGCGTGGATAGCTGGAGCTGGCACTTTAAATAATTTAGAAGTGTGAAGCTCCTCCCCCTCTATGCCCCACCAGCCCTCAGTTTAGAAAATGAAGACCGAGAGGAGATGGAGAACAAGCGGAGTAAAAGGGAGAGAAGAACACACAATAATAAAAACATACCACATACGGAACAAACTGAACAGGCAGGCTAAGAGCGAAGAGGTGGGCGTCCAGTGTCCCCTGTGGAATCAGAGAAAAGGATTTACCGTTTTCTCTTTCATCCACTAGGGGACACTGGCGGCTGCTTACGCTGGGGATGTCCCAAAGTTTTCCCCACGGGTGGGAGCGCTCTGCAGAACCTGTATAACAAGACGGCCAAAACGTAATGCTGAAGCAGCAAACGTGTCAAATCTGAAAAAAAAGATTTCAAAAGTGTGAACAGAAGACCAAGTGGCCGCACTGCACAATTGTGACGTGGAGGCTCCCCTATCGGCCGCCCACGATGCACCCACAGAACGTGTGGAATGAGCCGAAAAGGACGAAGGAGGCCGACGTCCAGCACTGATATAAGCCTGATGAATAGTCAGCCTATCCAACGTGCCAACGTCTTCTTAGAGTTGCCCAACACCTCCGAACAGCATCATAGGACAAAAAGCAACTGACTTATGGAGGGACGCTGTCCTGGCAACATAAATGTGGAGAGCACTAACCACCCCCAAGGTAGAAGAATCACCTGAGTCCTCCACCAACGACAGAACCACAATAGGCTGGTTGATATGGAAACTGACACAACCCTGGGAAGGAAGGCGGCTACCGTCCAGAGTTCCGCCCTATCAGCATGAAACACAAGGTAAGGTGGCTTATAGAACAGAGCACCCAAGTCCGGAACTCTACGAGCCGAAGTTAGAGCCAGAAGGATGACCGTCTCCCAGGACAAGTACTTCAGATCAACCGCTTCCAAAGGTTCGAACAAGGGCGACTGAAGAAACAGAAGCACTAAGTTCAAATCCCAAGGAGCTACCGGAGGTACAAAAGGAGGCTGCACACGCAAGACCCCCTGAAGAACCGTTTGCACCTCAGGAATGAGGGCCAATTTGCGTTGAAAGAAAATGGAAAGGGCAAAGACCTGCACCTTTAAAGTTCCAAGGTGAAAGCCATAATCCAATCCCGTCAGGATGAAAAATCCTAGACGGAAAACCCCGACATATAAGAACGCGAGATTCAATGATAATGCGCAGCCAAAACTGGCTGCATGGTAGGAATAACAGAGTCTGGGATACCTCTACGTCTTAAGATATCGTTTCAAGAGCCACCCCGTTAAACTCAGCTGTTGGGGTGGACGAAAAGACCCTGCTGAAGAAGATCCGGCCGCAGAGGAAGGGGCCACGTGTCATCTACCAATAGGGACCGAAGGTTCGAGAACCAACTTCTCTGAGGCCAGCTTGGAGCCACTAGAATGAAAGAGGCAGACTCGTGTTGTATTCTCTTGAGAAGACTAGCAAGAAAAGGAATCGGAGGAAAAAGGTAAACGAAGTTGTAGATCCATGGAACTGTCAGAGCGTCGACTGCCTCAGCCTGCGGATCCCGAGTTCTTGACATGTATACTGGGAGCTGATGATTTAATCATGACTCCATGAGGTCCACCTGAGGACACCCCCCGCGATGAATCAGTGCATAGAACACATCTGGATGAAGCTTCCATTCCCTGGGATGGATGTCCTGGCGACTTGGTAATCTACTTCCCAGTTGTCCACACCCGAGATGAATACCACTGACAGGATTACTGACTGATTTTCGGCCTACGGGAGAATCTGAGTTACTTCTCGCATGGCGATGCGACTTCGAGTCCTGCCCTGTTGGTTGATTTAAGCGACGGTCGTCGCGTTGTCAGACTGAATTCTTACCGGACGAGACTTTAGAAACTCTGTTGTTTCTATAAGAGAATTGTAAAACGCTCTTAGTTCCAACACATTTATGGGCCACTTCTGTTCCAGAGGGGACCATCTACCCTGAAAGTGATACTTGAGGACTACTGCTCTCCATCCTCGGAGACTGGCATCTGTTATTACGATAGTCCAATTCCACCCTCCGAATCTTCAGCCTGCCAAAAGATTGTTGGATTGTGTCCACCAGAGGAGAGCCCCTCTGGTAACCGGGTTCAGACGGATCTGTCGATGCAGAAGCAGATGAGATCCTGAGACTTGTGACAGGAGGTCTGGTTGAAACATTCTGGAGTGGAACCATCTTAACTGTAGTGCCTGGAAAGCAGCTACCATTTTTTTTTTCCCAAGAGATGCAGACAAAGAAGTAGGGACACCTTCTTCGGTCTGAGGACCAACTGAACTAACAACCGGATATCCCGGGTTTTGTCTATCAGAAGAAAAAACCCTCTGATGCCATATCCAAGATCATGCCCAGAAACAGGAGTTCTGGGATGGATAGGGATGTGATTTCTTGAAGTTGATTATCCAACAGTGTTGGATTAAAGTGTGATATGTCAGTAAGGCATGGTCTGAGAGAAGGGTTACCGATGAAGCCTTGAGTAATAGGTGGTCCAAATAAGGGAATATGTTCACTCCCAATGACCGAAGGAGAGCAATCATGACTGACATGAGTTTGTAAAAATGCGGGGAGCCGAGGATAACCTGAACGGTAATGCTCGAGATAGGTAGTGATTCTGCAGTATAGCAAACTGCAGGAAGGCTTGATGCGGTTCCCAAATGGCAACATGGAGATAGGCATCCTTGAAATCCATGGATAAAGGGAATTCCCCTGGTCTCACCCCTGAAGGACTGCAGAGATTCCATTTCTGGAACAATACATCCTCAGATACAGATTTAAGGACTTGAGGTTTAAAATGGGTCTGACCGAACCAACCGGTTTGTGCACCACAAACAGGTTAGAGTAAAAACCCCATACCTCGTTGATGCTCCGGAACCGGAACTAGCCCAGATGACACTATTAGAGACTGGATAGCCTCTTGTAGAACCCTGGCCTTGTCTGTAGGTAGTGAAGAACCGAGGTGGATGGGGGACTCTGAAGTCTATTCAGTACCCCAGGGAAATTAGTCTGCGAATCCACTGTTTTAAATATCTGCAAGCGGACTCCCACCGCAGGAGACCCCAGGTGGGGCGGAAGACCATCATGCCACCTGTTTTTCAGCTGGTTAAGGCTCCTGCAACAGTGTGTGGGTGACCTCTACCACCTCTAGCTTGCATGGGAGCACCTCTGGCTCTACCATGAAACGAAGGTGTAAGCTCTTCTGGGAGCCGGAGCAGTAGGTGGGAGGAAAGAAGACTTACCCCACGAGGCCTGGGATACCCAAATCTGGGCCAAAAAGCATGTCACCAGTGAATGCTAAACCCTCCACCGCACGCTTGGACTGTGCGTCTGCTTGCCAAGCGCACAGCCAGAGAGGTCTGTGGCCCGAAATAGCATACGCAGATATCTGGAAATACCTGAGTCCTGTAATCAACTGGTCAGTCCAGCAAACCACAGCCTTGTTAACCCAGGCGGTAACAAGGGCAGGTCTAATTGAGCCCCCAGCTGCTTCTTAGTGTTGTCTCCCACTTACTATTCGAAGGGTCCTTTAACACTGTAATTCCCAGCACTGGAAGTGCTGTGCTGTTTTCTTAGAGAGACGGGAGACAGACGCATCTACAGGAGGAGGTGTTTCCAACTACTCCATCATGGATGATGCAAAGGGATGGCTTGACGGAAACAGACATGGAATTTGGAACCGCTGTGAAAACGGAAAAACAGTGTTCGTGAAATAATTCACACTCCTGGGATGGAGGAAACATATCCTCAGGTAAATTAAGGACATTTCTGACCGCCAAAATTAGAAATTCCACCCCGGCAGAGGCGACTCTAACTCTTGAGGGGTACCGCCCCCCTCTTCGGTATCCTCCGTGGCGATGAATTCTTCTTCCGACTCTTCTGCCTGGAGAGCAGTTGTTAGAGTACGCTCTTGTGTTATGGTTGATAAGAAGTGGAGGGTGCAGACACCGCTGTACCCATAACCTGTACCGAGGTGTTTGGTTAACCCAGACACCCAGGGAGGCTGAGCCTCAGCTAATACTGACGTTAAGTCTGACCTAACTCCTGCCATGTCAGCGGCCCATGGAGGAGCTGATGAGTCAGTAATAGCCATATGAGGATCCATTGTTATACAAGCATCACATAACGTAGATCCAGTAGCATGCGGCTTGGTCTGTTTGTTGTTACACTTGGAACAGACAAACAGCTTTTGAGAAGCCTTGGTTCTGCTGGACGGTACACACAGCCCAAATTAAACAGAAAAGACAAGAAAAGACAAAGAAATTACAAAGAAGACTGGTTTGGGACACAGAGGAGGAGGTACCCCCTTCCCACAGATCAGATTCCCCTGCACTTACACCCCAGTTACTTACAGCCTCTTTACCAGGGTTGTAGTCAGGTGATGTAAATGTCCTGCAGCACAGGGATGGCAGCAAAGGAATCCAGCCTTCTGTCTCTACACTGCAAACTTCTTCAGTGTAAATCACCTACAGTCCTTTGCACAGGATCCTGTAGTGGAAGCAGGAGCCATGACAGCTGCACATTACCTCTATGAGGGAAAGGTGCGGGTTGAGTGAAAAACGGCATACACGCTGTTCATAACAGCTCTCTGCCATGCCTTTGGAGAGAGAGCCCGCACTATATAGGCTCCGCCCCCTGCTTCAAGTCCCCAGGGCTTGAAAATGGCTGCTGGCTCCGTTAAACGGAGTAGCCAACACTTTTACAGTGCCCCCTGCTCCCGCAGCAAAGCTCTCGGCAGGGGGGAGGAGAGCAGCCGCGGAAGGTGTGTGTGGGCACAGCGACAGTGTTTGCCATCCGCCACATGTAACACTGCCGACACACAGAGCCCCGCTGCAGCAGTGAAGATCCCGGCGGGCGGGGAACACGTGTGAGCCCCGCTATGCTGCAGGCGCTAACGTGCGGTTACCAGCGGGGGCTGAATAGTTCCTGGGCAGTAGGAGAGTGCACGATGGGTAGCAGAGGAGGGGTGAGGGGAGCAGCGGGGAATGCACAGCCACATACTCACTGCGTTCCCCGGAGGGCTCTCTCAGCTTCAGTACTCTCTTCTTTCCTTGTTAGAGATGTGCTGTGGCGATAAGGAGCTGTCAGTGCTTTTAGTATAAGCGCTGTGCACTCCTTCCTGCTTCTAACAAGTCAGGGCGCCGGGTATCCGGACCCCACCTTTAGAGAGGTGGCGAAGGATACCCATCAAGTGTAAAAGATGTAAAGAAAAAAATAAATCTAAATTAAAAATAAAATAAATGCTGGAGCACAGCAGATTGCGACCAGCTCCAAAGGGCACATTTTCTAAACTGAGGGCTGGTGGGGCATAGAGGGGGAGGAGCTTCACACTTCTAAATTATTTAAAGTGCCAGCTCCAGCTATCCACGCCTCTATACCCCAGCGTAAGCAACCTCCAGTGTCCCCTAGTGGATGAAAGAGAAACATCTGGTTTCCTAAGCACAAGCTGAGGTAGCATATACTGTTTCTGAAAAGGTAAATATAATGCAAATTTCTATTGCATTCGTCCTTTCACATGTCTATGACTAAACCAGTTTTGGCTTTCTGAGTCTTAGCTCTTCTAAGCTCTTACCTTCTAAGCTCTTACACAACATAGAAGCTTCCTAAACACCAACAGATTGTTTTTACCAAACTTGCTGGGTATTGTACCTAGAGACACACCAGAGACCTCTGCATTGCATTTCAATGAAAGTGCTGTAACCGAAGGTTTGGTCACTATGTCAGGATAAGTAACATATCACCAGGAGGTGAGAATGTCTCATAACCATTTGCTTCTAAATGTTACAGCTTTCTAAAACAAAATAACTTAGATATTCCTTATAAGTGCATAGGCTAAATATTTATAAGTACATTTCCACAACTGCGCACAGCACATTGAATGACATGTTCAAACACATTACGTATACATTCGCAGTACGTGGCGCACTGCGCCTAAAGGTCCTTTTAAAAATGGTGCCACGGTATGGGGTTTAATCTCTTCAGCGCCGTGGCAGCCATTTTAATCAAGTGTGGTCGGCCTTCGGCCACAGGGGGATTCAATTAGGTGCGAAAATAGCAAGAATCCCCCACCTGCACTGTAGGGTTTTTCCTGTAGGGCTTTTCCTGTAGGGCTTTTTCTGCGGGTGCGGGATTTTTGCTATTCAATTAGGTGAAGGATATTTTTGTTTTTTGAGTCGCGGGAGGTTTTATTTCCGCACATCCAGAGCATGACCAATTTTTCCTAAAATCCATAATTTTAGAAAAAATTATCGAGAAATGCATTGGGACCCCCGCAAAACCCCTCCTAATGACGAATTAAGCAATTGGAAGTTTCCAATTAGCTTAATTTGTCAGTAATTACTCACTGGCTTCCGCAACGCTGTCTTCTTCCCCCAGGCTGTCGGGACCCGGTCTTCTGCAGCAGCTTGTGGTAAGTGTGTGATTGTGTGTGTGTAGGTGTGACCCCCGTTGTGTGTGAGCCCCCCCAAGCAGCAGCAGGGAGAACTACATGTCCCAGCAGCCCCCTTGACTCCCAGCAGGCCCCTCCCCAATGCAAAGATTGGGTGGAGATAATTGGGAGCTGTGAAGACCACAGGACTTGTAAGTAGTTTTCTTTTCTGACACCGCAGGGTGTTTAATGATGAAAACCCCGCGTGCATTTTTTTTCTTTTTAAATTGATACAGCGAGTATCGGCAGTGCGCATACCTGCGGTAATCTGAAATTGATTTATTTGCAGTGAAAACCTCGCTCCTAATTTAATATGCCCCAAGAGACTCACAATGATATGCTGGTCCAATGCACTATGGCCCTCATTCAGAGCCGGACGCTCTGAGCAGAGCGCTCGCTCTGAATGAGGGCCGTCCTCCATAAAAATGGAGCGTCCTCCTGGACGCTCGTATAGCTGTGGGTCACCACCCACAGCCTATACGAGCGTGCAGGTTGATGGTCGCGATGGTCTTGACCATCGCGACCATCGCCACTGCGAGCCGGAGCCTGCGGTTGAGTTTCTCAACCGCAAGGCCCGGAGTGATTTTGGCTCTATCAGAGCCAAAATCACTCCCACTGACATCACTAGTGATGTCAGTGGGGCCGGCTTCTGACAGTAGGCGTTCCCTTGGGAACGCCCCGTCTGGGGCGTGCTGTCAATCAACATCGACAGCACGCCCCCTTTGATCAGACACAACGAGCGAAGGAAAGTCCTTCGCTCATCGCGTCTCGCGCATGCGCACGACGGAGCTCACTCCCTCCATCGTGCGCATGCTCGCTGCACACCATCGACCCACTTGGGAGTGGACAGCCGCTCGTGAGTGGGTCTGAATGAGGGCCTATGTGCCATATGTGTTTGTTGTGTAGTATTGTGAGCAGCATGTCATATTGTTACTCATTATTATTATTAGTACTCTGTAACCTGTTTCTTACTGACGGTCAGTGAATTTGCAGATGTACAGGTGAGAAGCTGCAGGTGTTCCTGTGTCACTGGTGTCCAATTGCTTCACATTCAATAGACAGAAAGTCGGTTCTATTCATTTGCCCTCATTTCTCACAGGTATCGTGTGATGAAGAGCAGACACACCTGCACCTACATCTTCCGCAATGACACATTGCGTTCATTCACATTGATGAGGTGCGCAGGAAAACGTGTGTTGTCGTTAGCACAGTAACTGGCCTATCAGTGCGACCATATCCTGCTGTAGCTGCCATTACTGGTGGCTCTGCAAATCCAAGAGGCTGTGTGAAAGTTGCATCCAACACGCCTATAAAACGGTTGTGATACACCCGGGTTTTCAGACCACTCCTCCATTACCGCCTGTTACCCCCCACAAAGTCTCTAACTGTCAATCACTCTGCGTGTAAATCCTCTCTGTGAGCGACATTGCAGAGGCACCGGGACCAGTGGCGTAACTAGGGCAAGTTTCAGATTGGCGCCCCTCCCCTCACATACTATAAATATATCTTGCGCGCTTAAGGCGCGCGGCAAAAATATGGGTGTGGTCACCTACCAGAAGGGGCGTGGCTACTGAATATGGGGCGTGCCAACATGACACGACACCCATATTTTGGCACATTCCTTTACATTCCATATGCACCTTCCCTCTGCGGTGGTTTCTCACAATGTGGAACCTCTGAAGAAATGTATCCTCCCTGGGACGATGGCGTCTTCAGTCTATATTCACTATTCATGTAGGTCACATCGTCCGGAAGATGCCTGTTCGTGTGGGAATAATAACAAAGTCATCATCATACAACAGCGGTTCAACCAGCCTCGTGCCCCCTGTGTAACTTCCTTTCCCCTGCGTCTCTCAGCCACACCATCATCCCACTGCATCATCCGTCAGCCACACCATAGCCTCCCCCCTGTGTCGTCTCACAGCACACCATCACCGCCACCCTGTGTCAACTCTCAGCACACCATCATCTCCCCCCTGCCTCATCTCTCAACATACCGTCACCTCCCCCTCCTGCGTCGTCTCTCAATCAGGCGATCAGCTCCCTCCCTGCGTCGTCTCTCAATCAGGCGATCAGCTCCCTCCCTGCGTCGTCTCTCAGTCAGACGATCAGCTCCCTCCCTGCGTCGTCTCTCAGTCAGGCGATCAGCTCCCTCCCTGCGTCGTCTCTCAGTCAGGCGATCAGCTCCCTCCCTGCGTCGTCTCTCAGTCAGGCGATCAGCTCCCTCCCTGCGTCGTCTCTCAGTCAGGCGATCAGCTTCCTCCCTGCGTCGTCTCTCAGTCAGGCGATCAGCTCCCTCCCTGCGTCGTCTCTCAGTCAGGCGATCAGCTCCCTCCCTGCGTCGTCTCTCAGTCAGGCGATCAGCTCCCTCCCTGCGTCATCTCTCAGTCAGGCGATCAGCTCCCTCCCTGCGTCGTCTCTCAATCAGGCGATCAGCTCCCTCCCTGCGTCGTCTCTCAGTCAGGCGATCAGCTCCCTCCCTGCGTCGTCTCTCAGTCAGGTGATCAGCTCCCTCCCTGCGTCGTCTCTCAGTCAGGCGATCAGCTCCCTCCCCGCGTCGTCTCTCAGTCAGGCGATCAGCTCCCTCCCTGCGTCGTCTCTCAGTCAGGCGATCGGCTCCCTCACTGCGTCGTCTCTCAATCAGGCGATCAGCTCCCTCCCTGCGTCGTCTCTCAATCAGGCGATCGGCCCCCTCACTGCGTCGTCTCTCAGTCAGGCAATCAGCTCCCTCCCTGCGTCGTCTCTCAATCAGGTGATCAGCTCCCTCCCTGCGTCGTCTCTCAATCAGGCGATCAGCTCCCCCCTGCGTCGTCTGTCAGTCACACCACCATCTTCCCCCCGCATTCTCTCTCAGCACAGACACACTGACACAGATATATATACACACACACACACACACAGACACATGTAAACACACACACACACACATATATATATATATATATATATACACACACACACACTGACATATATTCACAATGACACATATACACATACATACACACTGACATATACACATACAGTACATACTGACACATAAACACACACTCAGGGCCGTAGGGAGGGTGGTGCGGCCGGTGCCTCCGCACCGGGCGGAATCCTCTAGCGGCACTGGCCACGAACTGCCCGACTCCGGAGAGGTCTGCAGAAAGTGACCTGCAGTGCAGCGCGGCTCACACCAGCGATGCCGGCGAAGATCCCCGCCCTCCACCCACCTCCGAGAGGAAAAGGTAAGCGCTCAGGGGGAAGAGGGGGGTGGGGGTGAGCGAGAGGGGCGGAATTGCAGCACAGGGCGCACTGCCGTCCTGCTACGGCGCTGCACACACTGACATATACACACACACACACTGACATATACACATACAGTACATACTGACACATATATACACACTGACATATACACATACACACAGACACAGATACGCACACACACACTGACACAGAAGCATACAGACACACACAGACACATACACACACTGACACAGATACACACTAACACAGATACACACACTGACACAGATACACACACAAGCTGACACAATTACACCCACGCTGACACAGATATATACATGCTGACACAGATACACACATGCTGACACAGATACACACACACGGTGACACAATTACACCCACGCTGACACAGATACACACATGCTGACACAGATACACACATGCTGACACAGATACACACGTGCTGACACCGATACACACGCTGACACGTATATACACACATGCTGACACAGATACACACATGCTGACACGTATATACACACATGCTGACACAGATACACACACGCTGACATGTATATACACACATGCTGACACCGATACACACGCTGACACGTATATACACACATGCTGACACAGATACACACATGCTGACACAGATACACACACGCTGACACAGATACACACACGCTGACACGTATATACACACATGCTGACACCGATACACACGCTGACACGTATATACACACATGCTGACACATATATACACACATGCTGACACAGATACACAGATGCTGACACATATATACACATATGCTGACACAGATACACACGCTGACACGTATATTCACACATGCTGACATAGATACACACACACTGACACAGATACCCACACGCTGACAAAGATACACACATGCTGACACAGATACACACATGCTGACACGTATATACACACATGCTGACACAGATACATACATGCTGACAGTAACAGATACACACATGCTGACACATATATACACACATGCTGACACATATAAATACATGCTGACACATGCACACACATGCTGACACAGATACATACATGCTGACAGTAACACAGATACATACATGCTGACACATGCACACACATGCTGACACAGATACACACATGCTGACACCGATACACACGCTGACACGTATATACACACATGCTGACACAGATACATACATGCTGACAGTAACAGATACACACATGCTGACACAGATACACACATGCTGACACATATATACACACACATGCTGACACAGATACACACATGCTGACACAGATACACACATGCTGACACGTATATACACACATGCTGACACAGATACATACATGCTGACAGTAACAGATACACACATGCTGACACAGATACACACATGCTGACACAGATACACACATGCTGACACATATATACACACATGCTGACACAGATACATACATGCTGACAGTAACACAGATACACACATGCTGACACAGATACATACATGCTGACAGTAACACAGATACACACATGCTGACACAGATACATACATGCTGACACAGATACATACATGCTGACAGTAACACAGATACACACATGCTGACACATGCACACACATGCTGACACAGATACATACATGCTGACAGTAACACAGATACACACATGCTGACACAGATACACACATGCTGACACAGATACATACATGCTGACAGTAACACAGATACACACATGCTGACACAGATACATACATGCTGACAGTAACACAGATACACACATGCTGACACATGCACACACATGCTGACACAGATACATACATGCTGACAGTAACACAGATACACACATGCTGACACAGATACACACATGCTGACACATGCACACACATACTGACACAGATACATACATGCTGACAGTAACACAGATACACATATGCTGACACAGATACACATGCTGACACATGCTGACACAGATACACACATGCTGAAACAGATAACACATGCACATGCTGAAACAGATACACACGCTGACACATATATACACACGCTGATGCATATACACACATGCTGCTCCCCCCCCCTCAGCCTCTCGGGGTCAGCAGCATGCTGCAGAATGCCAGAAGGACTGCCTTGGAGGGGCTGCGCGTCTATGCTTTAGCTCCCCCTACAGTCAGCACCAGCAGCTTGCTGCTGTAGTCACTCACTATACACTGTACTGTGTACAGTAGTAAATTTCGTCGGGGGTAGTGGGGGGGGGAGCGGAGAGTGGGCGGTGCGGGTAACAATGCCCTGGATGGCGCCCCCTTCTGCTGGGCCTGCCACGTCGCCCAGGGCACAAGCCCCGCTCGACCCCCCCCAGATACGCCACTGACCGGGACGCATGCTTCGTGTGACGTATAGACGCAATGCGCAGTGATAAAAATGACGGACAACTGTGTCAATAATCATCATATGGAATATCTCTGAATCAGGGCCCCGTCAGTAATTTCTCCTATGAGCCAAAGTCAGCGCAAATAACATAAGCGTCAGACTGTACAGCCCGAGGTCTTTCCAAACAAGCATGGTCACCCCAATCACCCCCGCCAGGATGCAGTCAGGAAGCTGACTGCCGGCTTCCCGTCTGTCTAATCCCGGCAGGGGTCTAATGATAGGAGTCGAAATCCAGACGCCTGTCATTTTACCTACGCCGGGAACTTAAGGTTTAGGCTGCGGGGAAGGAGGGGTTAGGTTTAGGCACTTACAGGGGGGGGGTAGGCACACCTAAGCAGGCCCGCCGAGAGCCATGGCGGGCCCAGGTAATAGGGGGCATGGCCTAATTGTGGGAGGGGTGGCCATGCCCTTTTCCCGAAGGAAAAAAAAGTTTTGCAGCGCCGTACGCTGGGGAGGGGGGGAGCTCTGAAAATACTTACCTGTCGGGATTTTCACTGCCTTAGTTCCAGCGTCGGGATTTGAACTGCTGGATATTTCATACCGATCCCCACCCATAGACCAAACTCCGCACACCTTTTTGCAAGTCCCCGGCCCCCAGAAGTCCGAAAAATCAGGAAAGCTCATCAGAAATTGGGACAGTGTGGTGGTGCGCTAGTCACCTGGCGCTGGGAGGAATAAGAGCAGTACAAATAAGGCCCTGGTACAGAGAGGAGGCGGGGCCACAGTGTGTGGGCGTGGCCACGGCACTTTGGGACTTACGGGACCCCATGTATACATTCTGCAGGGCTGTCACCATGCTGACGGTTGGCATTGCTTCTTTGGCAGGCCTGGGCCTTAGTGTTGTGTACATGCCCCCCCCACCTCTCTGTGCCCCTGGGTAACTCTGTCTATCCCCATCTTACAGGAGGCTTCCTAGGGGGAAGGGGGGGAGATGTATCCTTGGAGAGAGGGAGAAAGTAAAAACCAATCAGTGTCTAACTGTCATGTTACAGGATGTGTTTGAAAAATGTCAGGAGCTGATTGGTTGGTACTTTATCTCTCCCCAAGGCTTGATACATTTCCCCTCATGGCTGTTAGAACATTACTGTGACAAGCTGGTGTTTTCCCTTGATCGTGGCATAGTAGAAGCTGTAGCCTATACCCCTGCATTAATTTCCTGCTAAGGTCTCGGCCTGTGACATCTGTATGAGATCAGTGCTCCTGGGAAGGGTCAGAGGCACACAACACATTTCAGCAATGTCATCATCACATCAATGTCAGCATGACAAATACCGACATGTCAATAGCGACATTATTAACATGTTGCCATAACGACCATATCAACATTTTCATTGGACATTTTGAACACCGACGTAATATACCACACCCCCCACAGTAACACATGTCAAACACACAGCATGTCCAGCTTAACAACTATAAGGAACACAGTATAGTCTAGTGTATGTGTGGATGCCGCCCGAGTGGGAGGGTGTATGGGTGCATGCCACACGAGTGGGAGGGTGTATGGGTGCCAAACAGCCAGAGTGGGAAGGTGTACAGGTGACATGCCACCAGAACTCCACACTCCACTTTCACTAGACACTGCTTCTCACCCTTACAGAACGCCACACCCCAATTTCACTGGACATTGCACCTCACCCATACAGAACGCCACACCCCAATTTCACTAGACACTACTCCTCACCCTTACAAAACACCACACCCCACTTTCACTGAACACTGCACCTCACCTTTAAAGAACTGCACACCCCAATTTCACTGGACACTGCACCTCACCCTTATAGAACACCACACCCCAGTTTCACTAGACGCTGCTCCTCACCCTTACAGAACGCCACTGCCCACTTTCACTAGACACTGCTCCTCACCCTTACAGAATGCCACACCCCAGTTTCACTAGACACTGCTCCTCACCCTTACAGAACACCACACCCCACTTTCACTGGACACTGCTCCTCATCCTTACAGAACGCCACACCCCACTTTTACTGGACACTGCTCCTCACCCTTACAGAATGCTACACCCCAGTTTCACTAGACACTGCTTCTCACCCTTACAGAATGCCACACCCCAGTTTCACTACACACTGCTCCTCACCCTTACAGAATGCCACCCCTCATTTTCACTAGACACTGCTCCTCACCCTTACAGAACGCCACACCCCACTTTCACTAGACACTGCTCCTCACTCTTACAGAACACCACACCCCACTTTCACTAGACACTGCTCCTCACCCTTACAGAACTCCACACCCCACTTTCACTAGACACTGCTCCTCACCCTTACAGAACGCCACACCCCTCTTTCACTAGACACTGCACCTCATCTTTACAGAATGCCACAGCCCAGTTTCACTGGACACTGCTCCTCACCCTTACAGAAATGAACACCCCACTTTCACTAAACACTGCTCCTCACCCTTACAGAACGCCACTGTCACGACCCTGTCTAGTTGTCACCTTTTTGCCTTGAGACTTCCCCTGTCAGCTGTCCCATGGATCTGTGTTTGTAGTTTTCCTGGGGGATCTGCTCTGACTTCTCTATGTATTCCTGTCACAGTGATTATTGCACCTGGTCTCTCCTGTCTGTGAGCACTGCTAGCCCTGATTGGAGTCGCAGGTGTGGTTCTGATTCTCAGAACTGCAGAGATGAATATTCCCTCTGCATGTTGTGCCTTCCACCACTCAGAATGCTACTGCCAGACCATCTGTCCGTATCCACCAATTGCTGCCAGACCCAGGGTATATATATCCTCCCCTGATAGCATTCTGGGCCTGAACATCTCGTCTTCCCATGGTGTATGGTTCATGCTGTTCCTGCGTTCTAGTGTATCCCTGAAACCTGCTACAGCAACCCCTGGTGCAATCCAGAAAACCTGTTACAGCTATACCTGGCAATCCAGTAAACCTGCTGGCAGCAACCCCCGGTGCATCCAGAAAACTTGCTGCAGCTAAACCTGGCAATCCAGTAAACCTGCTGACAGCAACCCCTGGTGCATCCTGAAAACCTGCTACAGCAATACCTGGCATCCAGACGCCCTGTTACAGCAATACCTGGCCTGTGCTCTGCTGCTAGCCTTACTCCTGGTTGGTCCCTGGCACCCTGTAAACCTGCATCGTGTCACCCTGCCTTGCTTCCTGCTGTGGATCAACTCCTGCTCCTTTTACCTACCTACTCCCTCCCTGAACCTAAATCCCAAACCTACCCATTCCTTCCTGAACCTGTATTTCCCTATTACTCATCCAGCCTGCACCTGTGTTCCAGCCTTTGTCACAGAGATTCCAGATTACCCTGTTTAGCCCTCATCTCAGCATTACCTGACTTCCCTTCAGCCATTGTCACATTATTCCAGTCTAGAGTCAAGTTCCAAGCTCATCAGTTCAGTCCACGTTGTTCCAGTCCAGAGTCAAGTTCTTAGTTCATCAGTTCAATTCAACAAGTCTTCCTGCCGGTCCCAGTCCAGTTCCTGTCATTTATCATCAAAGGCAGTTTTCACTGCTACACAAGTCTTGTAAATAGAGCTATCTACATCACCCATGGTTCCGCTCCAGCCGGCCTCCAGTTCATCACCTGAGACAGGTAACTAACAAGCACCAATCATGACAGAATGTTCAGGCCCAACAATGGTGGCAGATCAAACACCTAATAAGGGACTAGGGACCTCATTCAGAGTCGGTCGTTGCGGCCGCACAGTCATACGATCAACGACCGCAAAATCCGATCATACGGCAGGGTGATCGTAAACAAAGTGACGCCCATTCGTTAGCACTGCACCTCCTCTAGCTACCGACTGATCTGAACGAATGATCGAGTCAATCGTAGTCAGGCGCTGTCAGTCGCTGTATGCTAATTATGTTCTGATGTTTGCGGCCGTATGTGCTGTTTTGATGGTCACATGTCATGTTTACATGGACTATCGATCAGCTTGTTATTAGCTTGTTGGCAATTATCTAATTAAGTGTTTAACTCTTGCTGTTCTTTCAAACAAGTTTTTTCTCATGTGTCAATAAACTTTATTGTTCATTTCGTGGTTGTTTTCTCCGTTCTTATTTTTTCACACAATTTTAAAAACAAAGTAAGGTTTATTAACTATGAATGTCCGTTTGCTAATTGTGTTAACTTTATAATTGCATGTGCATTTTGCATTAGGATCGTTTGCACTCTTATGTTTGCAATTGCACACTGCGTGTTGTAGCCAATCAAATGTGACCTTATTTTTCGGGACACATGATTAAAGGATTGGCCAATAGTGTTTTTTTTGAGGAAAGTGTAAATATTTTAGCCAATCATTTTTTGGACCCCATGTATATTTCATGTTTTCTGTAAAATCGCCCATTGCCATCATGAGAGCCGCAGCGTTTACCAGGAGAGAGTTGCTTGTCCTGGTAAACATCATGGACAGGCATATTACCCAGGCTGTGCCACCCATTTCGAATCGCACAAAGCGGGCGGCCTATGCGGATGTGAGGCGAGCCCTCCGATCAGCGGGGTATAGGTGAAACATTGCCCAATTAGAGAGACGCTGGTCAGACCTGGGCCGCCGGTCGCCTGCGCTCCTCATAAATTTGCGGGCGCAAATACGCAGACGTAAGTATGCGTTTGTTTAAAAGTACTAATTAGTGGACTGTTAAAAATGTATGTTCCTTTGCCAATTATTTTAGTCAATGTTAAAAACCCTCCTGTATGTTGTCCCTATTGTACAGAATGTGTACTTGTATTGTGTAACCAAAAATCTAAACTTTATTTTTTTGATTTATGTTTACATTTTAGAAGCCCAGTGGAGACAGAGAAGGGCACGTTGAGTGCAAAGACATGCTACTGTAAACCAGCAGCCCTCACCTACATCTCCTCAACCCAGCCCTACCTCCCCACCACCATACTCCCCCAGTAACCCTCCCTCTTCCAATCCTCCCCAAGTCTTCCTCCCTCCCCTGCCCACTCAACCCAAATGTCGCAAATCTCCCCTCCCTGTGACCTTTCCTGCTCCATTTCCCCTTCAACCATTCCCCCCACTCCCGAATATTCTCCCTCACCCGAAGGATCTCCGGCACCATCTGTTGCTGTGTCAGAACACTCTCAGGGTATGTTTATTTTTTTTTATTTTTTGGGGTGTTGTTGTTATCAATGTATATGTACAAATTTTTGACCATTTTTTGTTGTTTTGAAAATTTGCTGTATGGGGTTCAACATCATTGCGCAGTAATGCTGTTTTTCAGAATTACGACCTAAAGTTTAGTGGCTGGCCCTTTTTTTGATTTGGGGACCTCAAAAATATAGGTTTATTGGTTTTTCAAAAAATGTTTTGGAGTTTTAGGAAATAATGATTACATTTTTATTAGTATTTTACAATGTAAAAAAAACTGTCACCAAACTTGGCAAGGTGCTAGGAACCAGACTACCCTTGTTGATGTTGTGTACACTGTGTTTAAAATGTACTAATGTACTTAGGCAAAGTGATGTTTTACATAGCAAACCAACACATTCTATTTTTGGTTTATCAACAACATTCTAGAAGTGAATACGTGCATTGTGTTTTAAGGATATGGCCATCATGACTTAAGAATACACCTCCCATTATTTGTAACATCATCATAGTGGATTTTGGCTTATGCCACATAGTTAGGGTTTCAAATTAGTTGAACAGAAAAGTAGAAACCTGTTAATAATGCTGTGTGTCTGATACTTTCAAACACACCATAACATCAGTGTGTTTAAACACTTTTTGGTACATTGAATAATGTGTAATGTTCAAATGTTTCTAATTGTAATGAAGTATTTAATCCTCAAAATATTTACATTTTCCACAGATCTAACCCACATCCTGAGGGAAATTTGGGAGGAGCTGCCAGAGACCTCGGGCTATTTAATGCAGGCCTACTGCTGCCTACAAAGATTAGTGGGACGTTTGGAGGATGTGTAGTTTTTTCATTTTTGTTTTTTACATTTTTATGACACTTTAAAATAAAAAAATAAAGTTTTGTTATTTCCAACATTTGTCCTCTTTTTTTGCCACACATTAAAGGGTGTAATTCTGCATGATAAAAAATTTAGGACCAAAGGTGGGTGCCTTTCCATAGTGTAAGAACTTAAAACATGTATTAGTAAACCTTAATAACATTTGCAGTAATGTTGTTTATTTTTCAATTATGGGTTGGCATACATTATACACCTCAAAATGGCTTACAATTTTTTTAAAACAAACAAACAACAACATTTTTAATTCATTTAAAACATTTATTACATAACAAACATGTTGCCAACAGGCTTTTAATGGTAACAAAAAAATCATAACAGATGCACACATAACAAATGTCCTCATGGTTTGGGCAAAGTACACATCTGGCTTAGTCAAACATAAACAACTATAGTAAAAAACAAACAGATTTTGGAATGGAAAACATCAATTACTAAAACAAAAGGCAAATTAACTAAACATGTTGGGGGGATATCCGTGCAAAATGTGTTAGTTGTCCAAAAACATACAGGGAATTGGCAATGGGTTCCATTTTTTTAGCAGGTTTTGGAAAGTGTTGTGATTTTGTTGGTAGGAAAAGAAAACAAAAAAAAAGGTACACATTAAAATACATTTTGCAAAATTGTATTTTCTTTTCCAAAAAATGTAAATATGCATACCTAAAAAAATGTGAAACGACATCATCGCGTCTGCCCCCCCCCCCCGACAGCATCACAACACCTTCCTCCGGGGGGCCATCCTCTGGCAAGGCCTCCTCTGGCTGCATGGGTACTCGACTCCTTATTGCAATGTTGTGCAAAATCCCACACAGGACCACAATGCGAGAAACCATATCCAGCGAGTATATGAGTGCACCACCAGAGTGATGGAGACACCGGAACCGGCCCTTTAAAAGGCCGATACAGCGCTCCACCACCTGCCTGGTGGCAGTAAACGCGGCATTATATTGAGTTTGGGGCCCTGGTGTGGGAGTCAAATAAGGAGTCAGCAGCCAGGGCGTGCAAGGATATCCACTGTCACCTGATGGAAATGGGACACCAAAAGATACATACATTTACCATGAGAACCTGTTTACACTATTACTAGAAATACATACTGGATTTTTACTTACCAAGAAACCAGCTTGCAGTGTGCTTAATTTGGGCCAAATCCCTGAATGCTGGATCATATACGCATCATGGCTGCAGCCTGGGAATTTGGCATTCAGGGAGAGGATCTGGAGAGAGGCATCACATAGCACCATTACATTTAGGGAATGGTAATGTTTGCGGTTCCTATATATTTGTTCCCTGCATGCAGGGGGCTGAAGTGCTATGCGAGTGCCATCCACTACCCCTATGACGTGTGGAAAACCTGCAATTTCAAAAAACTTCTGCTTTAACACATCAAGGGCTTCCGTATCCAAAGGCATACTAATAAAATGTGCTAGATGATTGAAAAATGCATCTAGCACACGCCTCAGGATCTGTGAAAATGAGGGCTGGGAGTGGCCACCCACCAGCCCCACAGTGGTTTGGAGGGACCCTGAGGCGCAGAAATGTAACACCACCAACAACTGTGTAAGTGGTGAGATTGCTGTAGGAATGTTAATCTGACTTTCTAGATCATTCTTTATTATTGAAAGAGTGTCTAGGATAATATTTGGAGGCAGGCGATAAGTGGTTACAAAGACATCATCAGGCATTCCAAAAAGGGAGACATGTGTTCTATATATCTTGGCCCTTGCACGCCTCCTATGCCTATGCCCAGGAGGAGGCTGAGGAAGGTTGGTGGGGGTCAACATGGCCACTATTAGCTGTCCAACATCGCTCTGTAAAGTTAAATTAATATTTTAATTTGGTTCTACAGAGTGTATTTTGATATTTTATGCAAAAATACTTAGCTTTATAATAATGGTGCATATTCTTACAGGGTCGGGCAGTGCCATCTTCGGAAATCACTACATGTGTTTTTGTTGTACGATTTTAAATTGAGAGGGAATAAAAAAAAAATTAAATTTTTTGAGGTCAAACCAATATTACTACTTTTAGTGTTAAAACCATGCTTAATTTTTAAACGTGCAAATATGAATTGTTGTTAAATGTACAAATTTAATTTTAAAAATAGATCAATAAACAATATTCCCAAAAAATTTTATTTAAAAAATTCAAATAAAAATATAAATAAGTGTAGGTTGGAATAAATAGACACTTACCTGATTCAAGTCCAAAATGGAGTGTTAAACACCTTTAATAAATATTTAATTTTTTTTTTTTTAAATTAATGATTTTTAGGATTGTTGATCCCAAAAAAATAAAAAACAAAATGCAGTAGGCTGGCACACTTACTTGATTCTTCGAATAACATTGGATTTAGGAAGAAGACAAAAGCCCGGCCAACCAAACCAAACAAGTCACCGGATCAAGCACAAAAAATAACGGGGTTTTTCAAAGTCCAAAGCAATCAAATTTGTCAAACCAAAACCACCATCAAAAACAAAAACACACACACAAAAAAAGGAACACAAAACCAACACCACAAAAAAGAACCACCAAAAAGAAATGAACACAAAAAAAAACAAGCCTAAAAAATAAAACCACTACCAAAATAAATTCAAACCAAAAAAAAAATAACAAAAAAAACACACAACAGCACCTCTCAATCAACTTCAAACAAACACCTCTCAAACTACACACACAAGCACCTCTCAATCAACTTCAAACTATTTAACTATTAGCAAACACCTCCTGCACCACTAAACACTCCAACTACAACCCACAAGTAAGGGAACATTTGGCTTTGCCTTAAATAAAGAAACCAAACCCCAATTATTGAAACATGCAGGAAAGGTGTGCATTTGTAGTTAGGGAAATAAGGATGCATGGGTAACCAATCCAGGGATGCGCTCACATCTAGCACAACCCACGCAGTGATTACGGAATGCAGGAAAGGTGTGCATTTGTAGTTAGGGAAATAAGGATGCACAGGTAACCAATTCAGGGATGCGCTCACATCTAGCACAACCCACGCATTGATTACGGAATGCAGGAAAGGTTTGCATTTGTAGTTAGGGAAATAAGGATGCATGGGTAGCCAATCCAGGGATGCGATCACATCTATAAAGAAGTCTGCACAAGCAGTATTCTTCATGCTCTCTCACAGGTTAGCAGAATGGCAAGTGAGGAGCATGGTGAGCAGAGGCCAACTGAGCCAGGTAAGTTCAAATCACATTTTTTACACAACACAAGAACTGGTCATATTTCCCTAAAAAAAAAATTAAATTTCGTACTATTTAAAAAATTGTTGTAGGTGCTGGGAATCAAAGTCCACCAGTAGAGGAGGAGGAGGCGGGCCCAAGCAGGCCAAGAAACCCTCCATTTTCACGGATCGAGCTTGAGACATTGGTGACCATGACAATGGAGAACCTAGTCAATGCACCCAGAAATATGGGGGCTGGAGCCAAAGACAGGATTTGGGAGGAGATATCCAGGGCTGTTAATGGTGTGGGGACAACCTACAGAACACAGAAAGTCGTAAAAAACGGTAAGAAAATGATATTGTGAGTGTACTGAAGTCCAAAGCTTGATCTTATTTAAAAAAACTAACACTTTAAATTTCAAAAATAACATTGACAGCTGGACGGATTTCAAGTACCAACTGAAGAGGAAGTTACGGAGTAGGGTGGACCATGCTGCGGGGACAGGTGGTGGTCCCATCCCTGAGGAGCTGGCCTTGACAAGGGTGGAGACGTTGGCACAGGGATGTGTGACGGAAGAGGAGATAGTCGGCGTGGCCACAATGGACACTGACATGGCCGACTTCAACGCTCCACATGTGCAAGAAGGTAATTTAATTTTGTTAGACAAAAAGTATAAAGCTGAAACGTCTCTGTTTTTTTGGGGGGGAAAAACAAATAACATTTTTTTTTTATATTCCAGACTCAGAGGAGGTAGTGCCTGCTCCTGAGGTCAGGGTCTAGCACAGATGGAGACTCTGCAGGGGAGGATCCAAGTAATCCATCTGGGGACCCTGTGGAGTCTACTCCAGGGCAACCATTAGACCGAGCAGTGTCTCTCCTCACCAGGTTGGTCTCCCAAACTCAGGATAACACATGTGTTCTTCTGAGGATGGAGACCACTCTGGTGAGGGTGGCGGTGGCCCTGGAGACCATTGCTGGGGCCCTAGATTGTTTGGCCAATACCCAGGAGCAGGCCAACCCACCTGCCATGATGGAGCGAGACTCCCTTCCTCCCAGGACCACCACCTCTGGCAGCCCAACAGCCACCCCCGCAAGTATGGAGAGCCCTATGCCTAGGCCAGAGGAAATCCCTTCTACCTCTGGCCAGGCCAGTCGGCGTGTTACATGCCAGTCGGCTGTCCGTAGCTTACCTCTTCCTCCGAGCCGGCCCAAACAACACAAGTAGCCCTGGATATCTCCGCCCTCACCTGTTGTCCAGTCCCCATATTTCTTGTCACCAATGTCTCAAGCTCTTATTTTTTTTTACACAAAATGTTTTTTTTTTTTTTTTACATTATTGTAATTATATACAAATGTTTCCTAAACAATTATTCTTTACATTGTGATGAAAGGCAAATTTCACAAAAATAAATAAAATTCAGACCAAAAAATGTCTATCTTTAACTATATCAATGTATACAAGGTTTAAACAGTGTGGTATCTGAAAAGACTGCTACGCAAAACACAATGCTAGATGTTTTAAAAACTGTTTTATCCAAAAACTGTTTAAAAAGCACAAAGAAACATTTGTGTTACGAATTCCCTAATGCACACGCAAGTGAAATGAGTTACAAGCCAATTGGCAGTGTTAATAGTTACAATGCAGCAATCTTAGCCGCTTGGTTTGTGTGGTTCCAAATTGAAACATCGCAGGTAACATCAGATTAACGATTGTACTGTTGTGGCTTACGGACGCTTCTTGCCTACCTTAGCCTGGACGATCAGCCTGTTCGTAGAGTGACATTTTCATGCATCCGCAATTCTTGGTCGTACGAAGCAGGTAATTTATGCACTCCCCTAAAACGCCTGGAAACACTGAAGAACGCCTCCATTTCCAGACCACCACCCCCGTATACTCCCACAAACGGTCTTTCCTGTCAATCAACTTTAGCAATCCACTTTCGTGTCGGAAGCCCAACGACTGACAGTATTTTTGATCGGTAGAGCTCGTACGCACATGCGCACTGCTAGCCAGGCGCAGAAAGAAAAACATCGTATGCGCACGACCGTGCGGCCGCAACGACCGACTCTGAATGAGGTCCTAGATTCCGTAACCTGGTCGCCCGCTTGGATTCACAGGAGGCCGTACAGCATCAAGTGCTACAGCTTTTGCAAATCTTGAATACCCGGCTAGATGTTACCCAAACCTTACCTGAACCCCTAACTACCTTCCATCGACTGCTGGAACAGCTTCAGGCTCTACTCAGCAAAATTTTTGAGATCATTCCTGAATTTCTTAGAGCTGCCTCTGTCTCGACTAAAACCTCTGCCTTGGAATCCCTAAGAAACAAGGATTCTTGCGAACCAAGTAATGTCAGACATCGTAGTTACCCATGCCCCAAGCTCTCTGTGGCCGAACGCCAGCGGCGCAAAGATTTACAGCTCTGCCTCTATTGTGGGAGTTCTGACCACTTCATTAAAGACTGTTTCCTTTGCAACTCCAGCAGTGGTTCCAAGTGTCAACGTCTCATTGCCCGTTCCGGCCCCAGCCCGGATTTTGCCCGTTCCGGCCCCAGCCCGGATTTTGCCCGTTCCGGCCCCAGCCCGGATTTTGCCCGTTCCGGCCCCAGCCCGGATTTTGCCCGTTCCGGCCTCAGCCCGGATTTTGCCCGTTCCGGCCCCAGCCCGGATTCTGCTTGTACCAGCAGGGGACTCCAGTCAGCAGCCCCAGGAGGGGTTTCAAGTCTCATACCCCAGGAGGGGGTTTCAAGTCTCGCACCCCAGGAGGGGGTCTCAAGTCTCGCACCCCTGGAGGGGGTTTCAAGTTCCAGTTACCAGGGAGAAGTGTCTTGTACTATGAAATCTGATCATGATTCCTGTTCAGCGTCTCCTGCAAATATCGTTTCAGAAGATGATAATCTGTGTAGCCTGTTCTCAGCTTTGATTGTTGATGCTACTGTCTCTAGCTCCCCAGGACTCCTTCCAGTTCCATCAATTGGTCCGAATTCCGAACATCGGTCAGCTTCAGTTATTTCGACTCCTCATCAATTGGAGCATCCTCAAGTTTCCTCCTGCCAGGCACCTGAAAGTGCTACACAATCCTTGAACACACAGGATTCGTCGGATACTCCACCATGCATTTATTTTGATGGGGATTTATCTCAATACTATGCTTTATTGAAACAATTCTTCGGTATGATGAACTCTTCTTTGTCATGTGGAGTCAAGTCTACTAATATGGTAGAGTTTATTATCTCATCTTTTCAGGGTAAAGCTTGGGACTGGGTTGCCCCTATTTACAACTCCAATGATCCAATGCTTCAAAATATAAAGACTTTCAGTGAAATTTGGTCCTTTCCCTGTAAACCAAAATTCTAGCGAAGTTCTCAGTTCCAAAATATTGTCCAGGCACTCTGTTTGTGCTACCAAGAATTCGTCCTCCACTCCTCTGAAATCCGAACAAGGTCAAGTTTTCAAGGGCCAGCGTGCTGAATTCCAGGCATCCCAAGAAAGCAGCACTATTGAATCTGTAACCCAGAACATGACTTGTGCACACACCTCCTTGACCCCTTTCTGCTACTGTTCCTCCCACAATTCTGATCCTGTCCTTCCCAGCCACATATTTCCACAGGAGTTACCAGAGATTCCTTGTCCGTTGGTTGGCACAAAACGTTGTCGCAGCAAAAGAAGAATCGGCGAAGGTCTTGAACTATCTCCTTTGTACACTTTCCACTCCAAGTACCCCAACAAATTGACAATTGGGAAGATGTCTGAAGAAAGTTTTTTTTTTCTTGTGTACGGAGTCCACCCATAAAGAGGGGGGTACTGTCACGACCCTGTCTAGTTGTCACCTTTTTGCCTTGAGACTTACCCCTGTCAGCTGTCCCATGGATCTGTGTTTGTAGTTCTCCTGGGGGATCTGCTCTGACTTCTCTATGCATTCCTGTCACAGTGATTATTGCACCTGGTCTCTCCTGTCTGTGAGCACTGCTAGCCTTGATTGGAGTCGCAGGTGTGGTTCTGATTCTGAGCTGCAGAGATGAATATTCCCTTTGCATGTTGTGCCTTCCACCACTCAGAATGCTACTGCCAGACCATCTGTCCGTATCCACCAATTGCTGCCAGACCCAGGGTATATATATCCTCCCCTGATAGCATTCTGGGCCTGAACATCTCGTCTTCCCGTGGTATATGGTTCATGCTGTTTCTGCGTTCTAGTGTATCCCTGAAACCTGCTACAGCAACCCCCGGTGCAATCCAGAAAACTTGCTACAGCTAAACCTGGCAATCCAGTAAACCTGCTGACAGCAACCGCTGGTGCATCCTGAAAACCTGCTACAGCAATACCTGGCATCCAGACGCCCTGTTACAGCAATACCTGGCCTGTGCTCTGCTGCTAGCCTTACTCCTGGTTGGTCCCTGGCACCCTGTAAACCTGCATCATGTCACCCTGCCTTGCTTCCTGCTGTGGATCAACTCCTGCTCCTTTTACCTACCTACTCCCTCCCTGAACCTAAATCCCAAACCTACCCATTCCTTCCTGAACCTGTATTTCCCTATTACTCATCCAGCCTGCACCTGTGTTCCATCCTTTGTCACATAAATTCCAGATTACCCTGTTTAGCCCTCGTCTCAGCATTACCTGACTTCCCTTCAGCCATTGTCACATTATTCCAGTCCAGAGTCAAGTTCCAAGCTCATCAGTTCAGTCCACGTTGTTCCAGTTCAGAGTCAAGTTCTTAGTTCATCAGTTCAATTCAACAAGTCTTCCTGCCGGTCCCAGTCCGGTTCTCCAGTCCCTGTCATTTATCATCAAAGGCAGTTTTCACTGCTACACAAGTCCCTTTAAATAGAGCTATCTACATCACCCATGGTTCTGGTCCAGCCAGCCTCCAGAGAATCCAGTCCATCACCTGAGACAGGTAACTCACAAGCACCAATCATGACAGCCACACCCCAATTTCACTAGACACTGCTCCTCACCCTTACAGAATGCCACACCCACTTTCACTAGACACTGCACCTCACCTTTACAGAACTGCACACCCCAATTTCACTGGACACTGCTCCTCACCCTTACAGAATGCCACACCCCACTTTCACTAGACACTGCTTCTCACCCTTACAGAACGCCACACCCCAGTTTCACTACCAACTGCTCCTCCCCCTTACAGAACACCACACCCCACTTTCACTAGACACTGCTCCTCTCCCTTACAGAACGCCACACCCCACTTTCACTGGACACTGCTCCTCACCCATACAGAATGCCACACCCTAGTTTCACTGGACACTGCTCCTCACCCATACATAACACCACACCCCACTTTCACTAGACACTGCTCCTCACCCTTATAGAACGCCACACCCCAATTTCACTAGACACTGTTCCTCACCCTTACAGAACTCCACACCCCAATTTCACTGGACACTGCTCCCCACCCTTACAGAACTCAACACCCCAATTTCACTAGACACTGCTCCTCACCTTTACAGAACACCACACCCCAGTTTCACTGGACACTGCTCCTCACCCATACAGAATGCCACACCCCACTTTCACTACACTGCTCCTCACCCATACAGAACGCCACACCCCACTTTCACCGGACACTTCTCCTCACCCATACTGAATGCCACACCCCAGTTTAACTTGACACTGCTCCTCAACCATACAGAACGCCACACCCCAGTTTCACTGGACACTGCTCCTCACCCATACAGAACACCACACCCCAGTTTCACTGGACACTGCTCATCACCCATACAGAACTCCACACCCCACTTTCACTAGACACTGCTCCTCACTCTTACAGAACTCCACACCCCACTTTCACTAGACACTGCTCCTCACTCTTACAGAACTCCACACCCCACTTTCACTAGACACTGCTCCTCACTCTTACCGAACTCCACACCCCACTTTCACTAGACACTGCTCCTCACCCTTACAGAACACCACACCCCACTTTCAATAGACACTGCTCCTCACCCTTACAGAACGCCACACCCCACTTTCACTAGACACTGCTCCTCACCCATACAGAACGCCAAACCCCAATTTCACTAGACACTGCTCCTCACCCTTACAGAGCTGCACACCCCACTTTCACTAGACACTGCATCCCACCTTTACAGAACGCCACCCCACATTCACTAGACACTGCTCCTCACCCTTACAGAACACCACACCCCACTTTCACTAGACACTGCTTACCACATTTACAGAACTGCACACCCCACTTTCACTAGTTGAAATACAAAATATTATTTTTTCATCCCTTATTACATCGTAACAATAGTCTATTTTATATACATGAATTAATATAACAGCATATGTAATGCCGGCGGACTAAATATTGACAGTGGAAGGCCGAACAATGACTATCACGACTAGGGCTCGTAAGAATTCTAACACTCCCCTCTCTCCCCCCTAACCCTACCTTAGGGTGCCTAATCCTACCCTCACCCCAGTGGTGCCTAAACCTAACACCCCCCCAGCGACAAACAGCTGCAAAGCCCCTGCTTACCTTCATTCGGAATGCCGAGCGTTGGGATTTCTATCCCTAGTCCCTCGAGTTTCCAGCGTCAGAATTCTGAGGGCGGCATTTCAGACGGCGATATGTTAACCGCACCCCCTCCTAACAGGCAGTCTGAAGTTTCTCAGACTGTAGGGGTATATTTACTAAAGTGCTGATTTTTAGAAGCGGAGATGTTGCCCATAGCAACCAATCAGATTCTACTTAACGCTTATCTACCACCTTTTGGAATAGCTAGAATCTGATTGGTTGCTATGGGCAACATCTCCACTTATAAAAACTCTCACTTTAGTAAATATACCCCAGGGAGTGAGGTCACATGTCTGGGCTGCTACACCTGTGACTGGTTCTGTGTCTTTAATGAGCGACCCTTCCAGATCAATGGCTAGCCATAGAATGAATGCGTGCCATGGAGGGCGGGAAAAAAAAGATGGCCAGCTGCAGTCGACATAATAACATGCGATCGGCCACCAGGGGCTGTGGGTATGCGTGACGAGTTACCTGACCGGCCCCGGGCCTCTTCCCATTGTCTTCCTCCTTGTGACAGCAGCCCCCCTTCATCCTTTCTCCTCCTAAATCAGGACATTTGGGCATCTGGTAAATTATTTTTGGGACGCCAGACGCATATCCCCAATCCGATATGATCCCGGAAATTCTGCAACGTGTAGCATTCCGATTGTAGATACATCTATCCAGGTTTTTAGAGACTCCATCCCTGATACTCTTGAATTACTCTGTTCAGAAATCCCACCATGGGGAAACTTGGGAGAAAGTGACAAAGAGTAACAGCGTAGGGTGTATAGGGGAAATCAGGGAGCTGGAATGATTCAGTTCATGAAGAAACAGGTAATGACCTTGTCAGGGTCTATAGCCATTTAGGGCCTAGACTCCGGTTATTACATTTATTTATATTGAATACAAAATACATAACCTTCAGTGTTCAACAACATATGACATATTCCACGGGGATGGCAGTGTGATCCATACTTACATGACGGGGACAGCAGTGTGCTCCTTACTTACAGGACAGAGATGGTGGTGTGCTCCTTACTTACAGGACGAGAATTATGGCATGCTCCTTACAGGACGGGGATTATGGCGTGCTCCTTACTTACAGGACGGGGATTATGGTGTGCTCCTGTTACAAATTCTGATGCCTACCCCATGTGACACCACAAGAACCCAGCTAGCGAGATCTTCTGCCAATAACCACCGCCCCTTAGAACTAGGATACGTTCACTGGTACTTAGGCAGCCGCCTGGACTTTTGTTCGAGGTAGTAGCGGCTCACATGGAGATACAGGGGAATTCAATAGGTAAAGAATGTACAGTTACACAGTTGATGATAAGGATATCGATGGTACGGATGTTGTGAGAGTACAGTTTGGTTTTTTGGACAATAGCTTGGGAGCCGATGGTGTGGCAGCTATGCCGATGGTGCAGCAATGGTACTGATGGTGCGGCAATCGCCGTAGATAAACAGTCTTGGGTTAGCTAGGGTTAGCAAATGGCTCTGAGAGCCAATGGTGCGGCAACTGTGCCAATGTTGCAGCGATGGTGCCAATGTTGGGGCAATTGCGATAGATAAGCAGTCTATGGTTTAATAATGGCTTTGAGAGCCGATGGTGCGGCAAGTGTGCCGATGTTGCAGCGATGGTGCAATTGCCGTAAACAGTCTATGGTTTGATAATGGCTTTGAGAGCCGATGGTGTGGCAAGTGCACCGATGTTGCAGTGATGGTGCCGATGTTGGGGTAATTGCCGTAGATAAACAGTCTAGGGTTTGATAATGGCTAAGAGAGCCAATAGTGCGGCAAGTGTGCCGTATGACGAATGTTGGCAGCACGGGAGCTGCTGGATGCGGCTAGGAAGCCGTTTGGAGATTGGTGGTAGCACGGAAGCTACTTGGAGCAGCTAGGAAGCTGTATGGTGAATGTTGGCAGCATGGGAGCTGCTAGATGCGGCTAGGAAGCCGTTTGGAGATTTGTGGTAGCACGGAAGCTACTTGGAGCGGCTAGGAAGCCGTATGGTGAACGTTGGCAGCACGGGAGCTGCTGGATATGGCTAGGAAGCCATTTGGAGATTGGTGCTAGCACGGAAGCTACTTGGAGCGGCTAGGAAGCTGTGTGGGAGTTCAAGGAACAGGAGAACAGGAACAACCTGACTCTGCAGCCAGGCTGAGGGAACTCACAGACACTATAGTCGGCACAGGTGCAATAAATCAGTGAGTATAAATAGGCTGAAGTCCAAATCAGGTTTGCACTTGTGAAATACACATCACTTCCTGAGGCGTGCCGATCTCCTAGCAACAGGAAGAACTGGAGTAACCCCGTCCTGTCTGGGCATACTGTCAGAAAGTGTCAAGTCGTGACTGCGACTTGTAACAGTACCCCCCCTTGACGCGGGGTTGAAGAACCCCCAGAACCTGGTTTGTCTGGAAACTCCTGAAAGAAGCATCTTCCCAACCTGGGAGCATGTAGTGCAAAATCAGGAACCCAGGAACGTTCCTCCGGACCATAGCCCTTCCAGTGGACTAAAAATTGTAGACGACCCCTGGAAATTCTAGAGTCCAATATCTTCTCCACTATGAACTCGTGTTGACCATGGACCATCACCGAAGCAGGCCTGGTAGAGGACCCGAGTTTGAGTTTGGCTAAAAAGACCGGTTCGAGCAAGGAACAATGGAAAGTATTATTAATACGGAGAGAGCAGGGCAATTGAAGTTTGAAGGCTACTTGGTTCACCTGTGAAATAATTTTGAATGGACCAATAAATCTGGGACCCAACTTCTGTGTAGTCTGATGGAGCTTGATGTTTTTGGTGGAGAGCCAAACCAATCACCCCTTTGGTGGGCGTGCTAAGGGCGTGGCTGCCCAGACGGAGGCGTTCCCATGGGAACGCCTACTGTTTGGAGCCGGCCCCACTGACATCACAAGTGATGTCAGTGGGAGTGCTCTCGGCTCTGATAGAGCCGAAAGCACTCCAGGGCTTGCGGCAACGAGACCCTACCACAAGGGTCTCGTCGCAAGCCCGATGGTCTTGACCATCACGACCATCTTTTTGGCCGCTCGCTATAGCTGTGGGTGGTCACACCTAGCTATGCGAGCGGGCAGGAGGCCGCTCTAAAATGCAGAGGGACGGCCCCTATTCAGAGCGAGCGCTCTGTCAGAGCATCCGGCTCTGAATCAGGGCCTTAGTCTGTCCATTCGAATGATGGTAACCTGAAGAAAGACTAAGCTCAATGCCCAGAGAGGAACAGAACACTCTCCAGAACTGTGCCACAATTTGTGATCCTTGATCTGACATGATATCCATCGGAAAGCCATGCACCCGAAAAATGTGTTTTTACGAAACAGGCCGGAGATTTCCTTAGCTGAAGGAAGTTTTAACAATGGTATGAAGTGTTCCATTTTGCTAAACCGGTCCACCACCGTCCAGATAACGGAACATCGAGCAGATAGTGGGAGGACAACGATGAAATCCATGGCAATGTGAGTCCAGGGTCTCCTAGGTATGGAAAGTGGAAGTAACAGACCAGAAGGAGCCGTCCGAGGTGTTTTATTATGGGCACATACCTCACATGCCAAGACAAATTCATGCACATCTTTGTTCAAAGACTGCCACCAAACAGAGCAGGAGAGTAATTCTAAAGTCTTACTGATGCCAGGATGACCAGCAACTCGAGAGGCATGAAAATCCAGAAGAACTGCTCTTCTAAACTTCTCTGGAACAAACAATCGACCAGAAGGCTTCCCCGGAGGTGCTTCCGATTGACATGCCCAAATGAGATCTGCCAGATTTCGGGTGAGTGCACAGTGGAAGAAAGAGTCAGGAATGATAGCTTCATCTGTCCTGCATATCTGTTGACTAGGTCCAAAACTCCTGGAAAGGGCGTTAGCATTGATGTTCTTGGAACCAGGACGGAAGGAGATAAAGAAGTTGAACCACGTAAAAAATAAAGCCCAACGTGGTTGCCGGAAATTCAACCTTCTAGCGGACTAAATGTAGGAAAGGTTCTTGTGGTCAGCAAGTACCAAAATTTGGTGTTTGGCCCCCTCCAGCCAGTGTCTCCAGTCCTCGAAAGCCCATTTAATAGCTAGTAATTCCCGATTTCCTACATCATAATTGCATTCGGCAGAGGAAAATTTGTGAGAAAAGAATGCACATGGGTGCAACTTACTATCTGCAGGGTCTTTCTGTGACAAAATGGCTCCAGCTCCTACTTCAGAGTCATCTACCTCTAAGATAACAGGAAGGTCAGGATCAGGATGTCGAAGAACAGGTGCCTCAGTGAAAGCAACCTTGAGAATTTTCAAAGACTGGAGCGCCTCAATTGGCCAGTTTAATGTATCCGCTCCTTTTTTGGTCAGATTAACAAACGGTGTCAAAATGCTGGAAAAGGATTTAATAAATCGGCGGTAATAGTTAGAAAAGTCGAGGAACCGCTGGATGGCCTTAAGGGAGGTTGGTTGGTCCCACTTAAGTATGGCCTCGACTTTTCCATGATCCATTGAAAATCCCTGGGACGAGATTGTATACCCCAGAAAAGTAACCTGAGTGACGTCAAATTCACATTTCTCCAACTTGGCGTACAGATGGTTCTCCCGCAATTTATGGAGAACCTGTCATACGTGGTGATGATGTTGATCCAGTGAATGACAAAAAATTAGGATGTCGTCCAGATATTTGTCCACGAACACCCCCAAAAACTGGGGAATTTCATTGATCAGGTCCTGAAACACAGCTGGGGTATTGGATAAGCCAAACGGCATGACTAGATACTCGTAGTGTCCGGAATGAGTACTGAAGGCCGTTTTCCACTCGTCTCCACTCTTGATTCGAATCCGGTTGTATGCCCCTCGGAGGTCAATCTTGGAGAAGACATTAGCCTGACGCAGTTGATCAAACAGTACCAGAATGAGAGGTAATGGATATGAATTTTTTACCGTAATGTTGTTGAGTCCTCTGTAGTCAATACAGGGATGAAGAGATCCATCCTTCTTACCCACAAAGAAAAAACAGCTCCCAATGGTGATTTTGAGGGACGGATGAATCCTTTAGCCAAGGCATCGTCAACGTACTCTCTCATAGCTTTGTCCTCCGGTATAGAAAGGGAATACAACCGGCCTTTGGGTAATTTGGCGTCTGGAATCAAGTTGATGGCACAATCGTAAGATCTATGTGGAGGAAGAACATTCGCAAGGTTTTTGGTGAAAATGTCAGCGTAATCCCGGTACTGAAGCGGAATCGCTAGAAATGTCTTAGCAACGGTAGCAAGTACGGACCGAATAGGCATGGTCAAACAACGATTCTGACAAGTCTGACTCCATCTGATTATATTACGGGATTGCCAATCAATCACGGGATTATGTTCCCTAAGTCATGGAAAACCAAGAACGACTGGAACCAAGGGACAATGGAGGAGATAAAAAGGCAAAGGCCCTCATTCAGAGGCACTCGCAAGAAGCGAGCGCTCGTTCTGAACAAAGGTGGCCGCTTGTATTTTTAAGTGCGGCCTCCTGGTCACTAGCTAAGCTGTGGGTTACCACCCACAGCTTTAGCGACCGACCAGGTTGATTGTCGCGATGGTCAAGACCATCGGGGCTTGCGACGAGACCCTAAGGTTGGGTCTCGGCAACCGTAAGCCCCAGGGAGCTTCCTGCTGAGGTCAGTGCAGCCGCCCACAAAACGGCAGGCATTCCTTAAGGAACCCCTCCATTTATGAAACCACCCCCCCACCTAGAAAACGGGCCGAGCTGTCGATCAACATCGACAGCCGGCCCTCTTGTAGTGAGCTCCGGAGCGAGAGAATTTCTCTCTCGTCCTGGGGCTTGCGCACGCGCAGTGCGGCCGCTGCGCATGCGCAGGGCCTAAACATCGACCCAGTTGCGAGCGCTAAGTGCTTGTGACCGGGTCTGAATGAGGGCCAGAGTCTCAGAGTGTAAGGAACCCACCGATAAATGGAGAGGTGTCTTAAACTTCACATGACCTGATGAAATCAAACCTCCGTCTAGACCACAGATAGGAATTTCTTGTTCCAAAGGGACAGCTGGTACTCCCAGAGTGCGAAAGAAAATCCATAAAATTGACTGCTGCCCCGCTATCCAGGAAGGCTGAAGTAGACAAAGTGGAATTGGCGAGCTGGATGACTGCTGGGATTAAAATAGAATTTTTGGAGGAAATGGATGACAGGCCTAAGTGCAAATCCTCCCAAACACTTAGGCCTTGTCTTTTACTGGTCTGAGTGGACAGTTATTCACCATGTGCCCATTGTCAGGGCCGGCTTTCTGTTTTTATTAGAGCGGCCTCCTGGCCGCTCGCATAGCTGTGGCTGACCACCCACAGCTATAGCGAGCGGCCAGGAAGATGGTCGCGATGGTCAAGACCATCGGGCTTGCGACGAGACCCTCGTTGTAGGGTCTCATTGCCGCAAGCCCTAGAGTGCTTTCGGCTCAAACAGAGACGAAAGCACTCCCACTGACATCACTTGTGATGTCAGTGGGGCCGGCCCCAGACGGTAGGCGATCCCATGGGAACGCCTCCGTCTGGGCAGCCACGCCCCCGGCCCACCCACCAAAGGGGGCGTGCTGTCACTCAACATCGACAGCACGCCCCCTTTGGTATGAGACCAGGAGCGACGGCTTGCCCGTCGCTATCCGGGTCTGGCGCATGCGCACGACGGAGCCGGCTCCATCGTGCGCATGTGCACTGGGCCACCCTCAACCATAGCGCTCGCGAGCGGGTCTGAATCAGGCCCTCTGTCCCTGCTCCATGACAGCATAAGTTATAAGTCCGACACAACACTTTCTGGAACTATATCCTAGTGTATCAACTATTATTTTTTGGGCCGACTATAAGATTACGAATTCCAATGCCTACCCCATGTGACACCACAAGAACCCAGCTAGCGAGCTCTGATGCCAATAACAACCACCCGTTGTTCCCTTAGAACTAGGATACGTTCACCGGTACTTAGGCACTGCCTGGACTTATGCTCGAGGTAGTAGCAGCTCACATGGAGATACAGGGAAATTCAATAGGTAAAGAATGTACAGTTAGGACTGACACAGTTGATAATGATAAGGATATCGATGGTACAGATGTTGTGAGAGTACAGTTTGGTTTTTTGGACAATAGCTTGGGAGCCGATGGCGTGGCAGCTGTGCCGATGGTGCGGCAATGATGCCGATGGTGCGGCAACTGTGCCGATGTTGGGGCAATTGCCGTAGATAAACAGTCTATGGTTTGATAATGGCTTTGAGAGCCGATGGTGCGGCAAGTGTGCCAATGTTGGGGCAATTGCCGTAGATAAGCAGTCTATGCTTTAATAGTGGCTTTGAGAGCCGATGGTGCAGCAAGTGTGCCGATGTTGGGGCAATTGCCGTAGATAAACAGTCTATGGTTTGATAATGGCTTTGAGAGCCGATGGTGCGGCAAGTGTGCCAATGTTGGGGCAATTGCCGTAGATAAGCAGTCTATGCTTTAATAGTGGCTTTGAGAGCCGATGGTGCGGCAAGTGTGCCGTATGATGAATGTTGGCAGCACGGGAGCTGCTGAATGCGGCTAGGAAGCCGTTTGGAGATTTGTGGTAGCACGGAAGCTACTTGGAGCGGCTAGGAAGCCGTATGAGCGTTGGCAGCACGGGAGCTGCTGGATACTGCTAGGAAGAAGTTTGGAGATTGGTGGTAGCACGGAAGCTACTTAGAGTGGCTAAGAAACTGTGTGGGAGTTCAGTGAACAGGAACAACCTGACTCTGCAGCCAGGCTGAGGGAACTCACAGACACTATAGTCGGCACAGGTGCAATAGACCAGTGAGTATAAATAGGCTGAAGTCCAAATCAGGTTTGCACTTGTGAAATACACATCACTTCCTGAGGCGTGCTGATCTCCTAGCAACAGGAAGAACTGGAGTGCTCCTTACTTACAGGACGGGGATGACGGTGTGCTCCTTACTTACAGGATAGGGATGGTGGTGTGCTCCTTACTTACAGGACGGGGATGGTGGTGTGCTCCTTAATTACAGGACGGGGATGACGGCGTGCTCCTTACTTACAGGACGGGGACGATGGTGTGCTCCTTGCTCTGATACAGGACGGGAACGGTGTGCTCTTTGATTTGATCCAGGACGGGAACGACGGTGTGCTCCTTGCTCTGATACAGGACGGGGATGACGGTGTGCTCCTTGCTCTGATACAGGACGGGGACGACGGTGTGCTCCTTGCTCTGATACAAGACGGGGACTGTGTGCTCCTTGCTCTGATACAGGACGGGGATGGTGGCGTGCTCCTTACTTACAGGACAGGAATGACGGTGTTCTCCTTGCTGTGATACAGGATGGGGATGACGGTGTGCTCCTTGCTGTGATACAGGATGGGGATGATGGTGTGCTCCTTGCTGTGATGCAGGACGGGGATGGTGGTGTGCTCCTTGCTGTGATGCAGGACGGGAATGGTGGTGTGCCCCTTGCTGTGATACAGGACGGGGATGACGGTGTGCTCCTTGCTGTGATACAGGACGGGGATGACGGTGTGCTCCTTGCTGTGATACAGGACGGGGATGACGGTGTGCTCCTTGCTGTGATACAGGATGGGGATGACGGTGTGCTCCTTGCTGTGATACAGGATGGGGATGATGGTATGCCCCTTTCTATGATATAGGATGGGGATGGTGGTGTGCTCCTCTGATACAGGATGGGGATGGTGGTGTGCTCCTTGCTGTGATACAGGATGGGGATGACGGTGTGCTCCTTGCTGTGATACAGGACTGGGATGGTGGTGTGCTCCTTGCTGTGATACAGGATGGGGATGACGGTGTGCTCCTTGCTGTGATACAGGATGGGGATGGTGGTGTGCTCCTTGCTGTGATACAGGAGATTATTGGGGCACAAGACTGATATGATAATAGAGCCCTGGATGAGGAGCTGTCAGAGCTGTACATGTGGCTCACCAGGTAACGAGGAACTACAAGTACCAGAATGCCCAGAACATTGCAGTATGTACCCTTCCCATGCAGCTGGGGGAGCTGGGGGGCGGTCTGGGCCTGTCCTAGTCATTATATGAGGTGCAGCAGGCCCATCAGGCACTGGCCAGGACAGCCCGGCTCTGCCGGAGGACCCCGCGGTTGCTACGCGATATGACGCCTGAGCTGTTACCAGGGAGACGCGGCCTGTTCCTCTGCTGAGCCCCGGCCTCTCCTGCTGCCTGCGCTCCGGCGAGATGGGGCTGGACATGGAGCCCCTGCTCCAGGCTTGGAGTTACTTTCGCCGCAGGAAGTTCGAGCTGTGCTCCCAGGTCTGTAGCCGGATCCTGGAGAAGGAGCCCTGTGACCAGGTAACACGGGGCTGTGCTAATCCTCATTATCCTGTGTGTAACCTGCCAAATTACCCCTGTTCTGTGTGTGTGACTCCTGCACAGTACCCCTGCTCTGTGTGTGTGTGTGACCCCTGCTCTGTGTGTGTGTGACCCCTGCACAGTACCCCTGCTCTGTGTGTGTGTGTGTGACTCCTGCACAGTACTACTGCTCTGTGTGTGTGTGTGTGTGTGTGTGTGACTCCTGCACAGTACTACTGCTCTGTGTGTGTGTGTATGTGTGACTCCTGCACAGTACCACTGCTCTGTGTGTGTGTGTGTGTCTCCTGCACAGTACCACTGCTCTGTGTGTGTGTGTCTCCTGCACAGTATCCCTGCTCTGTGTGTGTGCGACTCCTGCACAGTACCCCTGTTCTGTGTGTGTGCGACTCCTGCACAGTACCCCTGTTCTGTGTGTGTGCGACTCCTGCACAGTACCCCTGTTCTGTGTGTGTGCGACTCCTGCACAGTACCCCTGTTCTGTGTGTGTGCGACTCCTGCACAGTACCCCTGTTCTGTGTGTGTGCGACTCCTGCACAGTACCCCTGTTCTGTGTGTGTGCGACTCCTGCACAGTACCCCTGCTCTGTGTGTGTGTGACCCCTGCTCTGTGTGTGTGTGTGTGTGACCCCTGCACAGTACCCCTGCTCTGTGTGTGTGTGTGACCCCTGCACAGTACCCCTGCTCTGTGTGTGTATGTGTGACTCCTGCACAGTATCACTGCTCTGTGTGTGTGTGTGTGTGTATGTGTGTGTGACTCCTGCACAGTACCACTGCTCTGTGTGTGAATCTTGCACAGTACTACTGCTCTGTATGTGTGTGTCTCCTGCACAGTACCACTGCTCTGTGTGTGTGCGTCTCCTGCACAGTACCCCTGCTCTGTGTGTGTGCGACTCCTGCACAGTACCCCTGCTCTGTGTGTGTGCGACTCCTGCACAGTACCCCTGCTCTGTGTGTGTGCGACTCCTGCACAGTACCCCTGTTCTGTGTGTGTGTGTGACTCCTGCGCAGTACCCCTGCTCTGTGTGTGTGTGTGTGTGTGACTCCCGCGCAGTACTCCTGCTCTGTGTGTGTGTGTGTGACTCCCGCGCAGTACTCCTGCTCTGTGTGTGTGTGACTCCCGCGCAGTACCCCTGCTCTGTGTGTGTGTGTGTGTGTGTGACTCCCGCGCAGTACCCCTGCTCTGTGTGTGGGTGTGACTCTTGTGCAGTACCCCTGCTCTGTGTGTGTGTGTGTGTGACTCCTGCACAGTACCCTTGCTCTGTGTGTGACTCCTGCACAGTACCCCTGCTCTGTGTGTGTGTGTGTGTGTGTGTGTCTGCTGCACAGTACCCCTGCTCTGTGTGTGTGTCTGCTGCACAGTACCCCTTCTCTGTGTGTGTGTGACTCCTGCACAGTACCCCTGCTCTGTGTGTGTGTGTGACTCCTGCACAGTACCCCTGCTCTGTGTGTGTGTGTGATTCCTGCACAGTACCCCTGTTCCGTGTGTGTGCGACTCCTGCACAGTACCCCTGTTCTGTGTGTGTGCGACTCCTGCACAGTACCCCTGTTCTGTGTGTGTGCGACTCCTGCACAGTACCCCTGCTCTGTGTGTGTGTGACCCCTGCTCTGTGTGTGTGTGTGACCCCTGCACAGTACCCCTGCTCTGTGTGTGTGTGTGACCCCTGCACAGTACCCCTGCTCTGTGTGTGTGTGTGACTCCTGCACAGTACTACTGCTCTGTGTGTGTATGTGTGACTCCTGCACAGTATCACTGCTCTGTGTGTGTGTGTGTGTGTGACTCCTGCACAGTACCACTGCTCTGTGTGTGTGTGTGAATCTTGCACAGTACTACTGCTCTGTATGTGTGTGTCTCCTGCACAGTACCACTGCTCTGTGTGTGTGCGTCTCCTGCACAGTATCCCTGCTCTGTGTGTGTGCGACTCCTGCACAGTACCCCTGTTCTGTGTGTGTGCGACTCCTGCACAGTACCCCTGTTCTGTGTGTGTGTGTGACTCCTGCGCAGTACCCCTGCTCTGTGTGTGTGTGTGTGTGTGTGTGACTCCTGCGCAGTACCCCTGCTCTGTGTGTGACTCCCGCGCTGTACTCCTGCTCTGTGTGTGTGTGTGTGTGACTCCTGCGCAGTACTCCTGCTCTGTGTGTGTGTGTATGTGTGTGTGTGTGTGACTCCCGCGCAGTACCCCTGCTCTGTGTGTGTGTGTGTGACTCCCGCACAGTACCCCTGCTCTGTGTGTGGGTGTGACTCCTGTGCAGTACCCCTGCTCTGTGTGTGTGTGTGTGACTCCTGCACAGTACCCTTGCTCTGTGTGTGACTCCTGCACAGTACCCCTGCTCTGTGTGTGTGTGTGTGACTCCTGCACAGTACCCCTGCTCTGTGTGTGTGTCTGCTGCACAGTACCCCTTCTCTGTGTGTGTGTGACTCCTGCACAGTACCCCTGCTCTGTGTGTGTGTGACTGCTGCACAGTACCCCTGCTCTGTGTGTGTGTGTGTGTGTGTGACTGCTGCACAGTACCCCTGCTCTGTGTGTGATCCTGCACAGTACCCCTGCTCTGTGTGTGTGTGTGTGTGTGTGTGTGTGTGTGTGTGTGTGTGTGTGTGTGTGTGATCCTGCACAGTACCCCTGCTCTGTGTGTGTGTGTGTGTGTGACTCCTGCACAGTACCCCTGCTCTGTGTGTGTGTGTGACTCCTGCACAGTACCCCTGCTCTGTGTGTGTGTGTGTGTGTGTGTGACATGCCAAATTACCCCTGCTCTGTGTGTGCGACTCCTGCACAGTAGCCCTGCTCTGTGTGTGCGACTCCTGCACAGTAGCCCTGCTCTGTGTGTGCGACTCCTGCACAGTAGCCCTGCTCTGTGTGTGCGACTCCTGCACAGTAGCCCTGCTCTGTGTGTGCGACTCCTGCACAGTAGCCCAGCTCTGTGTGTGCGACTCCTGCACAGTAGCCCAGCTCTGTGTGTGCGACTCCTGCACAGTAGCCCAGCTCTGTGTGTGCGACTCCTGCACAGTAGCCCAGCTCTGTGTGTGCGACTCCTGCACAGTAGCCCAGCTCTGTGTGTGCGACTCCTGCACAGTAGCCCTGCTCTGTGTGTGCGACTCCTGCACAGTAGCCCTGCTCTGTGTGTGCGACTCCTGCACAGTAGCCCTGCTCTGTGTGTGCGACTCCTGCACAGTAGCCCTGCTCTGTGTGTGCGACTCCTGCACAGTAGCCCTGCTCTGTGTGTGCGACTCCTGCACAGTAGCCCTGCTCTGTGTGTGCGACTCCTGCACAGTAGCCCTGCTCTGTGTGTGTGCGACTCCTGCACAGTAGCCCTGCTCTGTGTGTGTGCGACTCCTGCACAGTAGCCCTGCTCTGTGTGTGTGCGACTCCTGCACAGTAGCCCTGCTCTGTGTGTGTGCGACTCCTGCACAGTAGCCCTGCTCTGTGTGTGTGCGACTCCTGCACAGTAGCCCTGCTCTGTGTGTGTGCGACTCCTGCACAGTAGCCCTGCTCTGTGTGTGTGCGACTCCTGCACAGTAGCCCTGCTCTGTGTGTGTGCGACTCCTGCACAGTAGCCCTGCTCTGTGTGTGTGCGACTCCTGCACAGTAGCCCTGCTCTGTGTGTGTGCGACTCCTGCACAGTAGCCCTGCTCTGTGTGTGTGCGACTCCTGCACAGTAGCCCTGCTCTGTGTGTGTGCGACTCCTGCACAGTAGCCCTGCTCTGTGTGTGTGCGACTCCTGCACAGTAGCCCTGCTCTGTGTGTGTGCGACTCCTGCACAGTAGCCCTGCTCTGTGTGTGTGCGACTCCTGCACAGTAGCCCTGCTCTGTGTGTGTGCGACTCCTGCACAGTAGCCCTGCTCTGTGTGTGTGCGACTCCTGCACAGTAGCCCTGCTCTGTGTGTGTGCGACTCCTGCACAGTAGCCCTGCTCTGTGTGTGTGCGACTCCTGCACAGTAGCCCTGCTCTGTGTGTGTGCGACTCCTGCACAGTAGCCCTGCTCTGTGTGTGTGCGACTCCTGCACAGTAGCCCTGCTCTGTGTGTGTGCGACTCCTGCACAGTAGCCCTGCTCTGTGTGTGTGCGACTCCTGCACAGTAGCCCTGCTCTGTGTGTGTGCGACTCCTGCACAGTAGCCCTGCTCTGTGTGTGTGCGACTCCTGCACAGTAGCCCTGCTCTGTGTGTGTGCGACTCCTGCACAGTAGCCCTGCTCTGTGTGTGTGCGACTCCTGCACAGTAGCCCTGCTCTGTGTGTGTGCGACTCCTGCACAGTAGCCCTGCTCTGTGTGTGTGCGACTCCTGCACAGTAGCCCTGCTCTGTGTGTGTGCGACTCCTGCACAGTAGCCCTGCTCTGTGTGTGTGCGACTCCTGCACAGTAGCCCTGCTCTGTGTGTGTGCGACTCCTGCACAGTAGCCCTGCTCTGTGTGTGTGCGACTCCTGCACAGTAGCCCTGCTCTGTGTGTGTGCGACTCCTGCACAGTAGCCCTGCTCTGTGTGTGTGCGACTCCTGCACAGTAGCCCTGCTCTGTGTGTGTGCGACTCCTGCACAGTAGCCCTGCTCTGTGTGTGTGCGACTCCTGCACAGTAGCCCTGCTCTGTGTGTGTGCGACTCCTGCACAGTAGCCCTGCTCTGTGTGTGTGCGACTCCTGCACAGTAGCCCTGCTCTGTGTGTGTGCGACTCCTGCACAGTAGCCCTGCTCTGTGTGTGTGCGACTCCTGCACAGTAGCCCTGCTCTGTGTGTGTGCGACTCCTGCACAGTAGCCCTGCTCTGTGTGTGTGCGACTCCTGCACAGTAGCCCTGCTCTGTGTGTGTGCGACTCCTGCACAGTAGCCCTGCTCTGTGTGTGTGCGACTCCTGCACAGTAGCCCTGCTCTGTGTGTGTGCGACTCCTGCACAGTAGCCCTGCTCTGTGTGTGTGCGACTCCTGCACAGTAGCCCTGCTCTGTGTGTGTGCGACTCCTGCACAGTAGCCCTGCTCTGTGTGTGTGCGACTCCTGCACAGTAGCCCTGCTCTGTGTGTGTGCGACTCCTGCACAGTAGCCCTGCTCTGTGTGTGTGCGACTCCTGCACAGTAGCCCTGCTCTGTGTGTGTGCGACTCCTGCACAGTAGCCCTGCTCTGTGTGTGTGCGACTCCTGCACAGTAGCCCTGCTCTGTGTGTGTGCGACTCCTGCACAGTAGCCCTGCTCTGTGTGTGTGCGACTCCTGCACAGTAGCCCTGCTCTGTGTGTGTGCGACTCCTGCACAGTAGCCCTGCTCTGTGTGTGTGCGACTCCTGCACAGTAGCCCTGCTCTGTGTGTGTGCGACTCCTGCACAGTAGCCCTGCTCTGTGTGTGTGCGACTCCTGCACAGTAGCCCTGCTCTGTGTGTGTGCGACTCCTGCACAGTAGCCCTGCTCTGTGTGTGTGCGACTCCTGCACAGTAGCCCTGCTCTGTGTGTGTGCGACTCCTGCACAGTAGCCCTGCTCTGTGTGTGTGCGACTCCTGCGCAGTAGCCCTGCTCTGTGTGTGTGCGACTCCTGCGCAGTAGCCCTGCTCTGTGTGTGTGCGACTCCTGCGCAGTAGCCCTGCTCTGTGTGTGTGCGACTCCTGCGCAGTAGCCCTGCTCTGTGTGTGTGCGACTCCTGCGCAGTAGCCCTGCTCTGTGTGTGTGCGACTCCTGCGCAGTAGCCCTGCTCTGTGTGTGTGCGACTCCTGCGCAGTAGCCCTGCTCTGTGTGTGTGCGACTCCTGCGCAGTAGCCCTGCTCTGTGTGTGTGCGACTCCTGCGCAGTAGCCCTGCTCTGTGTGTGTGCGACCCCTGCGCAGTAGCCCTGCTCTGTGTGTGTGTGCGACCCCTGCGCAGTAGCCCTGCTCTGTGTGTGTGTGCGACCCCTGCGCAGTAGCCCTGCTCTGTGTGTGTGTGCGTGACTCCTGCGCAGTAGCCCTGCTCTGTGTGTGTGTGCGTGACTCCTGCGCAGTAGCCCTGCTCTGTGTGTGTGTGCGTGACTCCTGCGCAGTAGCCCTGCTCTGTGTGTGTGTGCGTGACTCCTGCGCAGTAGCCCTGCTCTGTGTGTGTGTGCGTGACTCCTGCGCAGTAGCCCTGCTCTGTGTGTGTGTGCGTGACTCCTGCGCAGTAGCCCTGCTCTGTGTGTGTGTGCGTGACTCCTGCGCAGTAGCCCTGCTCTGTGTGTGTGTGCGTGACTCCTGCGCAGTAGCCCTGCTCTGTGTGTGTGTGCGTGACTCCTGCGCAGTAGCCCTGCTCTGTGTGTGTGTGCGTGACTCCTGCGCAGTAGCCCTGCTCTGTGTGTGTGTGCGTGACTCCTGCGCAGTAGCCCTGCTCTGTGTGTGTGTGCGTGACTCCTGCGCAGTAGCCCTGCTCTGTGTGTGTGTGCGTGACTCCTGCGCAGTAGCCCTGCTCTGTGTGTGTGTGCGTGACTCCTGCGCAGTAGCCCTGCTCTGTGTGTGTGTGCGTGACTCCTGCGCAGTACCCCTGCTCTGTGTGTGTGTGCGTGACTCCTGCGCAGTACCCCTAAACTTTTTTTCTTTTCTGTCATGACACACTAAAGAGTGACATCTATGGGAAAAAAAACATTCTCCTCCCCTTTCTGATTGGCCAGAGAGACTCCTGGAGCAGGGGGGTTTGGGAAAGCACACTCCTCCCCTTTCTCTGCTGATTGGCCAGAGGCTCCGTTGGAGCACAGGCATTCTCCTTTCCTTTGTCTGCTGATTGGCCAGAGTGCTTGCTGTGGCAGGAGAGTGTACTCTCCTCCCTTTTCTCTGCTGATAGGCCAGAGAACCTCTTGGAGCAGGGGGAAGAGCCAAAAAACTCTCCTCCCCTTTCTCTGCTGATTGGCTGGAGTGCATCCTGCGGGTCCAGGCCTTTTTTTTTTTTTCTTTCAGCCCACTGTCATTGTACGTGACACACCAGGGAGCACATGACACACTAAGGTGTCGCAAAACACAGTTAAAGAGCTGCTGCCTCATGTAATGGGGACATTACCTCTCCCCAACTAATAATATACTCACTAATGAAGCCTCTGAGCTGATCGTCTTTCTGGGTGGAGTTTGTGTGTTCTCCCTTGTATGCGTTGGTTTCCTATGGGTGTTCTGATTTCCTCCCCCACTAATATGACATAAAATTGAACCCTTGCTTACCCCCCCTCCCTCCTCCTTTTTCTTTTCTTATCCTTTATTTGACGTATTTTGTATTGTTGTTTTATGTAGATTTGAGCCAAACTGAATAATAGTTACTGTGTCATTTCTCTTTATTTCTTGTTTCTTCTTTATTTCTTATTTTTCCTTTTCTTTTTGTACACATCTTATTTTGCTGACTGATTACTGTGGTGATATACTGTATATGCATTTTTCAGTGTCTGTTACTGAATCTGTTTTCAATAAAAAACAGATTGGGCAAAAAATAATAAAATAAATGTAACCCTTGCGTGTGTGTAAGCGTCCTAGGGAATATAAGTTATACCCTCCACTAGGGCCTTCTCTGTAACGCACTGGAGAATGTGAGCCGTATATAAATAACCGATAATATAATGTACCCGTTACTCAGTAATATCAGCGATGATCCTGTTAGTAGTCCTATCATGTATTTGGTGTGAAAAACTGTTTTTAAAAGTTGATGTAAAAGGTGAAACTACCCGACACCCCTTGTTTTATGTATGTAATGTATTATAGTAAATTGTATATATTAGCTATGAATAATATATAAATATGATTATCATAAGACTACTTTTGTGTCTAATAGACTGGCCGGTATAGTGGCAGAGTTTATACATGATAATGTGCCCACAGGAAGCTTTATTCCATACAGTGGGGGAGGGGAAAGGGAGTAATCAGATTATGTACTAATACGATGATCAGAAGACTCCTAGCATACTGTATGTGTATGCATATAGCGTGTTGGAGCTGTAGACATCCCATGGTGCACCCAGGGCCAGTGAGAGCTGTTCCGGGGGTGTGGCCTAATGTAAAGAGGCGTGGCCACATCTTATAAAAGTAGAAAAATACCGCAGCCAGGGGCACATGTGATAGCCCCCCCCCCCCTCCCCTGCACAGCCAGATTGGATTGCTGATCAGTGACAGCAGCCTCCCTGGACTAACCCCTGCCCTGCACACAGCAGCGAGTGCTGGGGAGACACAGGTCTCTGCCTCTGACAAATAAGGGGGGTGGGGTGGGGAGACACAGGTCTCTGCCTCTGATAAATAAGGGGGATGGGGTGGGGAGACACAGGTCTCTGCCTTTGACAAATAAGGGGGTTGGGGTGGCGGAGAACCCAGGTTATTAGATCCTGCCCCCCCCCCCCCCCCCCGTGCGCCCCTGGATGCACTGTATATACAATGCTCTGTCTGTGACAGTGAAAGCCTGGCGTGTTACATGCATTAGGGCAGGTAGCTATATGTGCGCATATACATCACACTGCGATCACCTACGCAGATACAAAGCCATCGCAGATGAAGGGACGTCAGCGTTTGCGGGAAGTGGTCAGAGAAACGCTGGTGTACATATGTAGCCTGTGGACTCGCTGCGTGTGATGAGGTTAGTAATGTCTGAGTAAGGTCAGGGCTGCTGTCATTGTGCGTGAGGGGCCCATGTTACTCCATGTATAATTCCGCCTATATGCAGAGCCGTACGCGCCTCGGGATGCGTTTGGATCTGTACAGACAGCGTATGCGCATGTTTAGCGGGAAGTTGCTCTGTAACAGAAGAGGGGCATACGCACATATTTATTGGTCTGGATAATAAAATGACGCTTTGCCAGCGTGAGACTCCTCTTCACACCCCCGTACCGTCTCTCCGGCCATAAGGCTTCTGTCCATAATGAGTGATCATGCTTTAGCTTCCTGGCATAGTATTGGCTCTGTATCAGCCCTAAATGATATTTACAGTGCCTTGCAAAAGTATTCACCCCCTTTGCATTTTTCATGTTTTGTTGCCTCATAACCTGGAATTACAATGGATTGTGTGACGGTGTGCATCACTTCATTCACAGAACATGCCTACAGGTGTGACGTTGTGGTTTTCTATTATACAAGTTGAGTCTCCCATATCCAAATATTCCAAAATACGGAATATTCCGAAATACGGAATATTTTTAGCATGACTGAGATAGTGAAACCTTTGATTTTTTGATGGTTCAATGTACACAAACTTTGTTTAAGGCACAAAATTATTAAAAAATAAAGTATACAATGACCTATAGGCTGTGTGTATAAGGTGTATAAGGCACATAAATGAATTTCATGTATGTACACAAACTTTGTTGGAGCCACAAAATTACTGAAAATATTGTTTAAAATTACCATCAGGCTGTGTGTATAAGATGTATATAGAACATAAATGCATTCTGTGTTTAGATTTGGGCCCTATTCCTAAGACATTTCAATATGGTATGTACATATTCCAAAATACGGAATATTCCGATATCCAAAATACCCTTGGTCCCAAGCATTTTGGATATGGGAGACTCAACCTGTATTGTGAATCAAATAACATTTAGGACAATATAATAGAAAATGTCAGCATGCATAACTATTCATCCCCCTCAAGTCAGTACTTTGTTTATCCATCTTTTGTGGCAATTACAGCTGTAAGTCGCTTTGGATAAGTCTCTATGAGCTTGCCACATCTTGCCCCTGGGATTTTTGCCCATTCCTTGATGCAAAACTGCTCCAGCTCCTTCATGTTGGATGGTTTCCGCTTGTGAACAGCAATCTTCAAGTCTGACCACAGATTCTCAGTTGATTCAGATCTGGGCTTTGACTAGGCCATTCCAACACATTTAAATGTTTCCCCTTACACCACTCGAGTGTTGCTTTAGTGTATGCTTCAGGTCATTGTCCTGCTGGAAGGTGATCCTCAGTCCCAGTCCCAAATTAACCCTGGTGGGGACCTGTAATGAATATAGCTCAGGGGATGTAGCTGCCAATTTGCAGAATTGGAGATTGCCTGTCTCCAATACAAAAGAGACTAAAACAGGGATATGGTCTGATAGAGTGATCTTGAGGTTATAAGCACCTTTGCAGCGTATCCCTGTTCAAATCACAGGCAGACTGAAACCGGTTTTGCTCAAGAATATCCCTGTATTTAGCACCATCCATCTTTCCCTCGACTCGAATCAGTTTCCCAGTCCCTGCTGCTGAAAAACATCACCACAGCATGATACTGCCACCACCATGTGTCACTGTGGGGATGGTGTTCTTGGGGTGATGTGATGTGTTGGGTTTGCGCCAGACATAGCATTTTCCTTGGTGGCCGAAAGGTTAAATTTTAGTCTCATCTGACCAGAGCACCTTCCTCCATACATTTGGGGAGTCGCCAACATGCCTTTTGACAAACTCAAATCGTGTCTAGTTATTTTTATCACTAAGTAATGGCTTTTTTCTGGCCACTCTTCCATAAAGCCCAGCTCTATGGAGTGTACGGCTTATTGTGGTCACATGCACAGATACATCGGTCTCTGCTGTGGAACTCTGCAGCTTCTTCAGGGTTACCTTTGGTCTCTGTGCTGCCTCTCTGATTAATGCCCTCCTTGCCCGGTCTGTGAGTTTTGGTGGGCGGCCCTCTCTTGGCAGGTTTGTTGTGGTACCATGTTCTTTCCATTTGATGATGATGGATTTGATGGTTCTCCGGGGAATCATCAAAGATTTGGATATTTTTTTTTTTTTTATAACCCAGAATTGTACTTCTCAACAACTTTGTCCCTGACTTGTTTGGAGAGCTCCTTGGTCTTCATGGTGTGATGCCTCTTGCTTAGTGGTGTTGCAACCTCTGGGGCCTTTCAGGAAAGGTGTATTTATACTGACAGATCATGTGACACTTAGATGTCACACAGGTGGACTTAATTTCACTAATTATGTGACTTCTGAAGGTAATTGGTTGCACCAGAACTGTTGAGGGGCTTCATAGCAAAGGGGATGATTGCATATGCACATGCCAATATTTAGAATTGTATTTATAAAGATTCTTTTTTATACAGTCAGGTGCATAACTATTGGGACATTGACAGAACTTTCATATTTTGGCCTCTATTCACCACCACAATGGCTTTGAAATTAAACAAACAAGATGTGCTTTAACTGCAGACTTTCAGATTTAATTTGAGGGCAATTGCATCCAAATCAGGTGAACGGTGTAGGAATTACAACTGTTTCTATATGTGCCTCATACTTTTTAAGGGGCCAAAAGTAATGGGACTATCAACTCAAAAGCTATTTCATGGACAGGTGTGAGCTATTCCCTCGTTATTATATTATCAATTAAGCAGGTAAAAGGTCTGGATTTGATTCTAGGTGTGACATTTGCATTTGGAATCAGTTGCTGTCGACTCTCAATATGAGATCCAAAGAGCTGTCACTGTCAGTGAAGTAAGCCATCATTAGGCTGAAAAATCAAAACAAACCCATCAGAGAGATAGCGAAAACATTAGGTGTGGCCAAATCAAGTGTTTGGAACATTCTTAAAAAGAAAGAGCGCACCGTAGAGCTCAGCAACACCAAAAGACCCGGAAGACCATGGAAAACAACTTTGGTGGATGACAGAAGAATTATTTCCCTGGTGAAGAAAAACCCCTTCACAACAGTTGGCCAAATCAAGAACACTCTCCAGGAGGTAGGTGTATATGTGTCAAAGTCAACAATCAAGAGAAGACTTCACAAGAGTGAATATAGAGGGTTCACCACAAGATGCAAACCATTGGTGAGCCTCAAAAACAGGAAGACCAGATTAGAGCTTGCCAAACAACATCTAAAAAAGCCATTACAGTTCTGGAACAACATCCTATGGACCGATGAGACAAAGATCAACTTGTACCATAGTGATGAGAAGAGTATGGAGAAGGAAAGGAACTGCTCATGATCCAAAACATAACACCTCATCAGTGAAGCATGGTGGTTGTAGTGTCATGGCGTGGGCATGTATGTCTGCCAATGGAACTGGTTCCCTTGTATTTATTGATGATGTGACTGCTGACAAAAGCAGCAGAATGAATTCTGAAGTGTTTCGGGCAATATTATATGCTCATATTCAGTCAAATGCTTCAGAACTCATTGGACGGTGCTTCACAGTGCAGATGGACAATGACCCGAAGCATACTGCAAAAGCAACCAAAGAGTTTTTTTAAGGCTAAAAAGTGGAATGTTATGCAATGGCCAAGTCAATCCCCTGACCTGAATCCGATTGAGCATGCATTTCACTTGATGAAGACAAAACTGAAGGGAAAATGCCCCAAGAACAAGCAGGAACTGAAGACATTTGCAGTAGAGGCCTGGCAGAGCATCACCAGGGATGAAACCCAGCGTCTGGTGATGTCTATGCGTTCCAGACTTCAGGCTGTAATTGCCTGCAAAGGATTTGCAACAAAGTATTAAAAAGTGAAAGTTAGATTTAGGATTGTTTAGTTTGTCCCATTACTTTTGGCCCCTTAAAAAGTGGGAGGCACATATAGAAACCGTGGTAATTCCTACACCGTTCACCTGATTTGGATGTAATTACCCTCAAATTAAATCTGAAAGTCTGCAGTTAAAGCACATCTTGTTTGTTTCATTTCAAAGCCATTGTGGTGGTGAATAGAGGCCAAAATATGAAAATTCTGTCAATGTCCCAATATTTATGCACCTAACTGTATATATTTTTCTCATTTCATTTCACCAAATTAGACTATTTTGTGCAGATCCATCACATAAAATTCAGATTAAAAATAATAATACATTACAGGTTGTAATGTAACAAAAAAAGTAAAATGTCAAGGGGGTGAATAGTTTTGCAAGGCACTGTATATATTAGCTGAAGCACCTGGCATAGCCCGGGTTTATATTTATAGCTTCACGTTATTAAGTTTTTTATTATGTGATGTCCTCCAAATCCATCCAGTGGAAGGCCCAGAACAGGATCCCTGGGTCACAGTTCTCCCCAGCGAGCTCCACCGTGAGGTCCAACCAGAACCCCAACCCCCCTAGTATATCTTCTGGGATCCAATGTTACAACTCTGTGAACAGACCAATTAATTTTATATATAAGATGACACCGCCCTTCCTGTCATTGCCACTAGCTAAGTACACTCAGGACTGTTCCAGGACGGCAGGATCGGGCTATGTTGATCGATGCATAAGTTTGTCACAGTGACTCCATCCTAAAAGGGTGCCCTCTCTGTACCGGCCTTAATATATGTTCCTCAACCCTCTCTATTTACAATCCACGGAAGACCATATATGTACTATGGGGAAGCTGGTACACGGGATCTGCCCCCAGCTGTGTTGTACGTGTTCGTCTCCTCTTTCTTTCCGTTTTTTAAGGGTGGTGTCAGATGGGTGATTTGAACCTAGGGCTCGGTGGCTCCTGTGATGGAAGGGAGCGCCCTCTAGTGCCTCACAGGAGTGATCTGTATGGAACATTTTCTGAGGTGCAGATATAGTCGTTAACCGCACTCTTTCAATGGTGATGGTGGAGTTGGATGGGGGGGTATGATGGTTTGGTGGTGGCAATTGGAGGGGTGGTGGGGGTTATGACTGAGGTGGGTGGGAAGGTGTGGGGTGTAAGGGGTGAAGGGCGATAAGGGAAATGGGTGGAGAGGAGGGTTAAGGGTAGGGGTTGTGTGTATGTGTGGGGGGGTAGGGGGTAACGTTCTCTGAGACTGATGTCTCCTGTGTGACAGCACATAATTTTCCTCACTTCAGCCTGTCCCCAAAGGAAGCCAGAGGCAGGGCTCCACCATTACTGGTCGCCATGGTGACTAGTGCGCACTGTGTGGCCTACTATGAATTGGGGGCACTACTGTGTGGCCTACTATGAATTGGGGGCACTACTGTGTGGCCTACTATGAATTGGGGGCACTACTGTGTGGCCTGCTGTGTATTGGGGGCACTACTGTGTGGCCTACTATGAATTGGGGGCACTACTGTGTGGCCTGCTGTGTATTGGGGGCACTACTGTGTGGCCTACTATGAATTGGGTGCACTACTGTGTGGCCTACTGTGTATTGGGGGCACTACTGTGTGGCCTACTGTGTATTGGGGGCACTAATGTTTGTCCTACTGTGTGTATTGGGGGCACTACTGTGTGGCATAGTCTGATGGCCATTGAAGGGGTTTGTGTGGTGTTCTGATGGCATGAGGGGAATGTGCATATATGTGTTCAGGGACGATGTTCTGGCTACTAAACTATTACACGGGCTCCTAGATTTTACAAAAATGTGTTGATCCCTGGCCTACTGCAGGCTGGCACCCATCAGAATGCTGCGGACAAAATAAATGAAGGTGCCCACTCTAATTCTGAGGTTTTCAACCGCTGTGCCTCAGCACACTAGTGTGCCGCGGGCAGCTGTGAAGTGTGCCGTGGTGGGGGTCGGAGCCGCTGGGCACATTATACAGTACTGAGGCCCGGGCTGCCGCTTAGCTCAGGCGCCCCCGGGCCGTCACCTGCTAGACGTGGCGGCGTGAGATCACAGGTCATGCACCTCCCGCCAGCCTGCCCGCTCTCTGCCTGCCCGGATGCCTGCCCGCATGCTCGCCCGCTGCTGACAGCTCTGCAGTAAGTGAGGGAGAAGTTTTTTGTTTGTTCTTTTGTCTTTTATTCTTCTGTCTGTCTGATCCTCTGTGTCTTCCGTTTCATTCCAATGCTTTCCAAGGAGACCAGTTCTGAGCAGCTTGCACAGGTAATAATGTCACTATGACTGTACATGTGCGTGTGACCTGCTGAGTAACATACGATGACTGTACATGTGCGTGTTACCTGCTGAGTAATATAAGATGACTCTACATGTTACCTGCTGCGTAATATACGATGACTGTACATGTGCGTGTGACCAGCTGAGTAACATACGATGACTGTACATGTGCGTGTTACCTGCTGAGTAATATAAGATGACTCTACATGTTACCTGCTGCGTAATATACGATGACTGTACATGTGCATGTTACCTGCTGAGTAATATACGATGACTGTACATGTGCGTGTTACCTGCTGAGTAATATACGATGACTGTACATGTGCGTGTTACCTGCTGAGTAATATAAGATGACTCTACATGTTACCTGCTGCGTAATATACGATGACTGTACATGTGCGTGTGACCTGCTGAGTAATATACTATGACTGTACATGTGCGTGTGACCTGCTGAGTAATATACTATGACTGTACATGTGCGTGTGACCTGCTGAGTAATATACTATGACTGTACATGTGCGTGTTACCTGCTGAGTAATATACTATGACTGTACATGTGCGTGTTACCTGCTGAGTAATATACTATGACTGTACATGTGCGTGTGACCTGCTGAGTAATATACTATGACTGTACATGTGCGTGTTACCTGCTGAGTAATATACGATGACTGTACATGTGCGTGTTACCTGCTGAGTAATACACTATGACTGTACATGTTACCTGCTGCGTAATATACGATGACTGTACATGTGCATGTTACCTGCTGAGTAATATACGATGACTGTACATGTGCATGTTACCTGCTGAGTAATATAAGATGACTCTACATGTTACCTGCTGCGTAATATACGATGACTGTACATGTGCGTGTTACCTGCTGAGTAATATACGATGACTGTACATGTGCGTGTTACCTGCTGAGTAATACACTATGACTGTACATGTTACCTGCTGCGTAATATACGATGACTGTACATGTGCATGTTACCTGCTGAGTAATATACGATGACTGTACATGTGCGTGTTACCTGCTGAGTAATACACTATGACTGTACATGTGCGTGTGACCTGCTGAGTAATACACTATGACTGTACATGTGCGTGTGACCTGCTGAGTAATACACTATGACTGTACATGTGCGTGTGACCTGCTGAGTAATACACTATGACTGTACATGTGCGTGTGACCTGCTGAGTAATACACTATGACTGTACATGTGCGTGTGACCTGCTGAGTAATATACTATGACTGTACATGTGCGTGTGACCTGCTGAGTAATATACTATGACTGTACATGTGCGTGTGACCTGCTGAGTAATACACTATGACTGTACATGTGCGTGTGACCTGCTTAGTAATACACCATGGAAACACAAGTGATTGGACACCTCCGCACAAAATTGCGAAATGCGGGTTCCAGATGGCTACTAATGTGGTGGTTTTGACAAGAACACTTGGTAGGGGGACCCATGCACTTGTAGTGCTACGGAAACAACAAATGTAATTATCAGGGCGACAATGCCACCTGTCATGTTACCAGGGCGACGCTGGACATTCGATACAGAACATTCGGTGTCCTGGATGGACTGACCAGCTCAGACTCCAGATATTAACCCCACTGAGAGCCTCTGGGAGGAATTAGGGCGACGGGTGCGTTCTAGGCCGACTCTACCTTCAGTGTCGCAGTTGGTGACTGTACATAAGGCGGAATGGTAAAACTTACCACCTGCTGTTGTCCAGGAACTTGTGGCCAGTTTGCTAAGAAGTACAGACGTCACTAACATCTCTCTGCACGTGGTGACCTACACAGTACTGACGTCACTATAACATCTCACTGCACGTGGTGACCTACACAGTACTGACATCACTAACATCTCACTGCACCTGGTGACCTACACAGTACTGACCTCACTATAACATCTCACTGCACGTGGTGACCTACACAGTACTGACATCACTAACATCTCACTGCACATGGTGGCCTACACAGTACTGACATCACTATAACATCTCACTGCAAGTGGTGACCTACACAGTACTGACCTCACTATAACATCTCACTGCACGTGGTGACCTACACAGTACTGACCTCACTATAACATCTCACTGCACGTGGTGACCTACACAGTACTGACCTCACTATAACATCTCACTGCACGTGGTGACCTACACAGTACTGACATCACTAACATCTCACTGCACATGGTGGCCTACACAGTACTGACCTCACTATAACATCTCACTGCAAGTGGTGACCTACACAGTACTGACCTCACTATAACATCTCACTGCACGTGGTGACCTACACAGTACTGACCTCACTATAACATCTCACTGCACGTGGTGACCTACACAGTACTGACCTCACTATAACATCTCACTGCACGTGGTGACCTACACAGTACTGACATCACTAACATCTCACTGCACGTGGTGACCTACACAGTACTGACATCACTATAACATCTCACTGCAAGTGGTGACCTACACAGTACTGACCTCACTATAACATCTCACTGCACGTGGTGATCTACACAGTACTGACCTCACTATAACATCTCACTGCACGTGGTGACCTACACAGTACTGACCTCACTATAACATCTCACTGCACGTGGTGACCTACACAGTACTGACATCACTAACATCTCACTGCACATGGTGGCCTACACAGTACTGACCTCACTATAACATCTCACTGCAAGTGGTGACCTACACAGTACTGACCTCACTATAACATCTCACTGCACGTGGTGACCTACACAGTACTGACCTCACTATAACATCTCACTGCACGTGGTGACCTACACAGTACTGACCTCACTATAACATCTCACTGCACGTGGTGACCTACACAGTACTGACATCACTAACATCTCACTGCACGTGGTGACCTACACAGTACTGACATCACTATAACATCTCACTGCAAGTGGTGACCTACACAGTACTGACCTCACTATAACATCTCACTGCAAGTGGTGACCTACACAGTACTGACCTCACTATAACATCTCACTGCACGTGGTGATCTACACAGTACTGACCTCACTATAACATCTCACTAATCTATTTGCTGTAAGTGTCCAATCACTTTTGTCTACATAGTGTATAATCCTAATATGCTGCTGCTTTATCTGCTTTGCAGCCAGTTATTTGGCACTTTGAGAACAGCAGCTTACAGCCCTGTGCCAGGCTCCCCTCTAACCAAGGCCAGGGGGTCCTGCTAAATCATGCAGTGCAACAAAAATGCCCCCTCCCCATATCTGAGGCTGTAATAGATGTATGAAGGGGGATTACATCGTAACAGGGGGTCACCAAAATAATTTTCTCACTATTTTAAAATGTTTTCCAGTTGTTACTTATAGTTTAATTTATTATAATAGAAACCATTCCACTGGCATGCCAACTGCTGACACCTGTGCTGCCGCGCACTGCCAACACTGTACGCCAGCGCTCTGGAAGCCCGGCCGCCAGCTTGGTAAACAAATGGGATATAAGTAGCGAAATTGTGTAAAAGTCTGAAAACATTGTAACTAAGGTCTCAGTATGACGTCCCTAATAATGACATCACTGGCTGAGGAGAACTGCCCCAGCCGCTTCTGCCAAGCAGAGGAGGGTCCTGTGTGGCGAGGGGATGTGTGTGGTCACTAGGGCAGGATGGTAGACTTATGATTAGATATAGCAGCCTTTCTGTATAGCACTGTGGGTAAAGTTACTAAAGTTTATTAAACAGACGAGGGGGGGTGTTGCCTATAGCAACCAGTCAGATTTTGTCTATAATTTTCTAGAATGCAATAGAGAAATAATACACAGTCTGGTTGCTATGGGCAACACCCCTACTTGTCTGTTTTAGAAGCTTTAGTAACTTTACCCTATAAATTCATGACGGGCAGATTCTTTTTTAGTCTTCTCTATGAATTATGCCAGTGGTGCCCAAACTGAAGCTGCACGGCACTTGCAGGGGTGCCACAGGACCAAATCCTATTACTTATGGGTAATGTGATGGGTAAAACCAGAGCTGGTGACGGCCAGTAATATAATAATATAATAACACACCGTTCTCCAGCACCACATTACTGACCATATGGATGACGGATCAGCACAATTCACTTCATTTACTTCCATTCGCCTCGTTTAACCGTCTTTGCTGAACTTTTCAATAAGAAACATGTGACCTAGGGGTGCCGTGAGAAAAATGCTGGTACTCCAGTGCGCTGTCATCCAGTAAAGGTTGGGAACCACTGAATATAGTATAAATATAATAACCATGTTTAAGCAGAGATTTAATATACAAAAACACCAAATTTGAGTAATGTAGATATAATTTGGTTTTGTTTTTTTATATACTGTGTGTGTATGTATGTATATGTGTGTGTGTATGTATGTATGTATGTATGTATGTATGTATATAAATAAATATTATATTATTTTTTTTTAATTATGTGCAGAAATAGCTGGTTTCTAGAACTAGAACAATCTGGGAGGTATTTTCCTCTAGGACATTCATCATTTTGTTAGCAGATTTTAATTAGCGTCCTGCCTCGTTACCAGCCTTCACACCCGGCCCCCGCTGGGCATTTTCCCCGCAGGCGGTATTCTGTAACGTTCTAATGACAATGCTGACTTATTTGTAACTACAAAGCCACATCCAGGACGGCAATACCCTCGAAGCCAAAAGGGACAATTCAGGTTTTAGTCATCATGAGACATTTTATTCCGTCACTACTAGTAATTTCCGCGTTCCACTCCGGACATCATATGTCTGTAGTTCTAAAATGTCATTCAGTTCCACTACATGGTGTGTTATTGGATTTGGTCCTCTGGAGGCCTCAGTAGCATATTTCCTATCACTCTAAGGCAGGGGTCTTCAACCTTTGGCCCTCCAGCTGCTGTGGAACTACACATCCCAGCATGCCCTGCCACCATTTTGATATAACAGCATGCTAAAACTGTGGCAGGGCATCCTGGGATCTGTAGTTCCATAGCAGCTGGAGGGCCAAAGGTTGAAGACCCATGCTCTAAGGGGTAAATTTACTAAGAATCGAGATTGTCCTGATTTTCAATGAGCTTAATCTCGCTGTACCCCGCTGGAACTCGGGTGATTCTTTTCATTTTTTATCTCTCAATTGTACCAACAGGCGATTTTTTTTCCTAATCGAGTTGGCCGATGCTGAGGCAGAACGAGATTTCTCCCCCGAGTAGCACGTTTTGCAGGAGATTACTCACCCGAGATTGCAGAGTTTTCTCTCTGCCTAACTCTCCCGAGCAAGCAGCCAGCACATATCAGTGAGGTGTAAGCTGCTTGTGTGTTGTACCTGTAAAAATCCGGTTGAATTAATTTTAAAAAATGGCGTAGGTTCCCCCCCCCCCCCCCCCCAAAAGCTTCACCAGCCCCGGACTTGTCAGCCAGGCCAGGTTCCAAAAATTATGAGGAACAAAACTAGTAGGGTTCCACCATAATTTAGGAACCAGCACCAGGCTGCAGGGCCAGTCCTGGTTTTAAATATAGGGGAAATAAAATGTGTAGGGATCCCCATATATTTAAAACCAGCACCGGACCCAAACCGACCAGGGTGTAATTCCACAGCCAGGAGCCCCTATTACTGGGTCTCCATGGCCAAAGCATTATCACCCCAAGCCGGTCAGCCCAAGCCGGGGATCTCACGGGAGATGGGGACCCCCCAAGAAGGGGTCTCCCCCTCTCCCGAGCACCCCATGCTTGGTCTGAAGCCCGTGGGCTCTTCCCCGCACCCATGGAGCGGTGGGTACAAGGGTAATAAAGTGTGAAATAGTAGTAAACTAAGCCCTGAAGTTGGGGGTTCAGGCCCCAAAGCAATGGCACTCCTTGCACCCACTGTAGTTACAGCCCTGGGTGATCGGTGTCCTATGAGTCTGGGGCAATGAATGTTGGAGGAGTGATGGTGTCTGGATAATCTGTGGGGATGAGAAGTAGGTAATCTGTGTGGGGACTCCCCTATGGCCTCATGAATGTTCCTCCAGCTCAGAACATAGACCAGAGATTAGATCTTGTTCCTTCCTATCTCCCGACAGGCAGCATGGAGTCTGAAGACCCGAGCCCTGACTGAGATGGTTTACGTGGATGAGATTGATGTGGATCAGGAGGGAATCGCTGAGATGACATTAGATGATAGTTCTATTGCACAGGTCGCACGTAAGTCCTGTCCTGAGGGGAAACACCACTGACTGGCTCACACGTCTTTCCAATCTACCTATAGCTAATAACCCTCCATTATCCAAATCTGTCCTTACCAACCCAATTCTGCTGTTACAGCCCAATTACTCCGAAATGCAGATACTGGTAACATTCCCAAATACAATGTGTTCCCTCATGATAATAATTATAACTAATGAATTCTGTGATTATGGGGAACCATCTTGTACTATACACACCTGTCTTACTGCTGTCCTATTACAGGGAAACGTCAGAGGCAGGTATAGCTGGTAGCATAATGCCATCTGCTGCCTTCTGATATCCAGTGCTCTGTATGCAATACTGGAGATTTACCATTCACAGGGCCCTCAATATGGCCACTTCCTCCCCATGTGCCCATTCACAGGGCCCTCAATATGGCCACTTCCTCTCCATGTGCCCATTCACAGGGCCCTCAATATGGCCACTTCCTCTCCATGTGCCCATTCACAGTGCCCTCAATATGGCCACTTCCTCCCCATGTGCCCATTCACACAGCCCTCAATATGGCCACTTCCTCCCCATGTGCCCATTCACAGGGCCCTCAATATGGCCACTTCCTCCCCATGTGCCCATTCACAGGGCCCTCAATATGGCCACTTCCTCCCCATGTGCCCATTCACAGGGCCCTCAGTATGGCCACTTCCTCCCCATGTGCCCATTCACTGGGTGCCCGCCCTGACGCCCCTGGCTTCTCTGGATTGGGTTCCTGGTCACCGGTTTCCTGTCTCTTTGATGTGAGAGTGATTCTTCTGTGCACCAGTCTTCCTACTCTCTTCTCCTCCTCCTGCCTTGGGCTTGTTAACAAACTGATTTGTCTTTGGCTAAGGGCTGGGGGTTTAGGGGGGAGGGATGTTCCATCCTGGGAGTTGAAAGCTTAAAGGTGCCCATCCACGGTGCGATTTGCAAACGATCCGATGTCGTATGCAATCTCCCTTGAACTCTCACCGGCAGCTTAAGTGAATGATGTGCAGCAAAAGCTGCATGATGTTCACCCAATCTATCGCGCACGATCTAATGATTTGCATATTCATTGGATTGAGTGCGATATGACACAAATGCACAAACCAGGGAGATACTTGCTACATGCATCTGTGTCATTGACACAGAAACACGGACGGGATCAGTGAGACCCCTCTGTGCAGCTGTGTAATTAACCTTAAGTTACTTTTTGCGGTTCTCACCATTGACTTCAATGGTGGGAACCGTTCATTGGCTGAGAGGTGGAAGGCTCGCCTCTCTCTGCCAATGAACACTCAGTGGCGGGTTTCCATAGTGAAATCGCACCGTGTATGGGGGCCTTAACTGTTTGGTGTCCTGCCCTTAGCCACCACCTACAGTACACACCCCATGCTCTCCCTGTGGACCCTATGGACTTCGAAGGAAAAAGTTAACAAAGGTAAGTTTTACCATAACTCTCATTATTCAAGATTGCATAAAACATGCTGCTGTGCTTTTTGAGGACGGGCCATTAGCTGGATCCGCCGGGGTGCCTTGGAAATGTTCCCTCGCACTACCCTGTCCTCTTATCACTCGGACAGACAGCCCAGGGGGAGTATCATTGACATGGACTGGGTCGGTTCCCAGCAGGCCCAATAGTAAATGGAGATAGGGGTTTGTTATATGACAGTTTTATTTACTTATAATTTATAATATATGTAAGAGTGAATACTGTATGACGGCTACTTGTGTCCTGAATGAATAGCATTACATTATTTTTGCAGTGAATAAGTGACTTATAACATCTGCAGGGCCTGGGACTTCCCTCAAACAAACAATGGGCAAGAAATTGGAGGGTCCGAGTCCAGCAGTCAGGTAATCCGTTCCTGCATTTACTATTGTCCTATAAAGACATTGAGGGGGATTTATCAAACCTTCTAATGCATGTAGACGTTACTGATGGCAACCAATCCGCTTCTAGCTAGCGTTCTATAGACTGTACTTTGTGCTAGCTGGAAGCTCATTGGTTGCTAAGGGCAATTTCCACACTTACCCACTCTTTAGAAGGTTTGACACATTTCTCCAATAACCCTTCCCGGACACAGCCCCTTTCCGGACACAGCCCCTTCCCGGACACAGCCCCTTCCCGGACACAGCCCCTCCCCGTCACAGCCCCTCTTGACACACACGCCTCGCCCGACACAATCCCTTCCCCTCCGGACATAGGGCCTGATTCAGAGCCGGACGCTCTGACCAGAGCGCTCGCTCTGAATCAGGGCCCTCCTACCTAAAAATGGAGCGGCCTCCTGGCCGCTCGCATAGCTGTGGGTGACCACCCACAGCATATGCGAGCGGCCAAAAAGATGGTCGCAATGGTCAAGACCATCGGGCTTGCGACGAGACCCTGCGGTAGGGTCTCTGTGACCGCAAGCCCTGGAGTGATTTTGGCTCTATCAGAGCCAAAATCACTCCCACTGACATCACTAGTGATGTCAGTGGGGCCGGACCCAGACGGTAGGCGTTCCCATGGGAACGCCTCCGTCTGGCAGCCACGCCTCCAGCACGCCCACCAAAGGGGGTGTGCTGTCAGTCACCATCGACAGTACGCCCCCTTTGGTGCGAGACCTGGAGCGACAGCTTGGCTATCGCTGTCCGGGTCTCGCGCATGTGCACGACGGAGCTCCCGCCGTTGTTCGCATGCGCATTGGGGTAACATCGACCCGCTTGCGAGCGTCCTGTGCTCGCGAGCGGGTCTGAATGACCCCCACAATCCCCACCGGACACCACCCACCCTGCCACAGCCCTATCCCAACATAATTCCACACCCCTCCCCGACACAACCCACCATTCACCATTCAGTCATTTTAGTTTTGGGTCCTGAGAAATGATTCTCTTCCCTGTTGCACCCTGTAGACCTGTCACCCAGTCTGGGAGACCAATCACAGGCTTTGTGCGACCCAGTACGCAGTCTGGCCGGCCGGGAACCATGGAACAGGCAATCAGGACCCCAAGAACAGCGAATACAGCACGTCCTATGACCAGCGCCTCCGGGCGCTACGTGCGCCTTGGGACGGTAAAGAATTGAGCATTAATGTGTTGCTTTTAAACAGATTATTCAGAATGTAATTATTATTATTTTCTTTTTTAGGCTTCAATGCTGACCAGTCCAGATGGACCTTTTATTAATTTGTCCAGGTTAAATCTGTCTAAATACGCACAAAGCCCCAACATGGCAAAGGTCAGTCAGTGTTCTGTATGAGTGTTTATATTCCATGGGGAAGAAGAGAGACAGAAATAATAGATGCAGTGACATAAAGAACTAAAAACACACAGCGTTCCCTAACACGCGCAGGCGGCCTTCCCTAACACGCGCAGGCGGCCTTCCCTAACACGCGCAGGCGGCCTTCCCTAACACGCGCAGGCGGCCTTCCCTAACACGCGCAGGCGGCCTTCCTTAACACGCGCAGGCGGCCTTCCCTAACACGCGCACACCCAGACGGCCTTCCCTAACACGCGCACACCCAGACGGCCTTCCCTAACGCCCCTTGTAGTGATGTCTGGGCAGTTACAATCTAAGGAGGGAGCAATTGTCTGACTGCAGAGCCAACTCCGCTCTGCTCTCCAAAGCCCCATAATACATATCTGCCAAATGTGGCATGTACTAGCAATGTATTACTGGCAGTAAGGAGGGTGTCCCCATATTATGGATTTACAACAACTCAACTTCTAAAAACTCTCACTTTAGTAAATATACCCCAAAGAGTCACTTTCTGCAAACGGGGGGCAAGCTGTGGCCTCTGCACCTGATTCAGAGTTGGGAATAGAGTGAGATGTCTTCTCTCATCTGTGAACCTGAACAAACCATATTGCAATGCAAGGGGTGTAAATACATAATTTTTTTTACATGTAGGGTAAATACTGTCTGATTTTACATGTAGCCCAGAAATACTGCACAGCTTTATTATTACACTGCAATTTAGATGTCAGTTTGGACACACTCCTCCTAAACCTAAATCTCTGTGCTCATGTTACATCTGCCCCCCTGCAGTACAGCACGGTGTTACCAAGATGTACAGTTACTGGCTCTATCTTACTCTATTCCCAAATGAAATCTCTGTGCTCATGTTACATCTGCCCCCCTGCAGTACAGCACGGTGTTACCAAGATGTACAGTTACTGGCTCTATCTTACTCTATTCCCAAATGTAATCTCTGTGCTCATGTTACATCTGCCCCCCCTGCAGTACAGCACGGTGTTACCAAGATGTACAGTTACTGGCTCTATCTTACTCTATTCCCAAATCTAATCTCTGTGCACATGTTACATCTGCCCCCCCTGCAGTACAGCACGGTGTTACCAAGATGTACAGTTACTGGCTCTATGTTACTCTATTCCCAAATCTAATCTCTGTGCTCATGTTACATCTGCCCCCCTGCAGTACAGCACGGTGTTACCAAGATGTACAGTTACTGGCTCTATTTTAGTCTATTCCCAAATGTAATCTCTGTGCTCATGTTACATCTGCCCCCCCTGCAGTACAGCACGTTGTTACCAAGATGTACAGTTACTGGCTCTATTTTAGTCTATTCCCAAATGTAATCTCTGTGCTCATGTTACATCTGCCCCCCTGCAGTACAGCACGGTGTTACCAAGATGTACAGTTACTGGCTCTATGTTACTCTATTCCCAAATCTAATCTCTGAGCACATGTTACATCTGCCCCCCCTGCAGTACAGCACGGTGTTACCAAGATGTACAGTTACTGGCTCTATGTTACTCTATTCCCAAATCTAATCTCTGAGCACATGTTACATCTGCCCCCCCTGCAGTACAGCACGGTGTTACCAAGATGTACAGTTACTGGCTCTATTTTAGTCTATTCCCAAATGTAATCTCTGTGCTCATGTTACATCTGCCCCCCTGCAGTACAGCACGGTGTTACCAAGATGTACAGTTACTGGCTCTATGTTACTCTATTCCCAAATCTAATCTCTGAGCACATGTTACATCTGCCCCCCCTGCAGTACAGCACGCTGTTACCAAGATTTACAGTTACTGGCTCTGTCTTACTCTATTCCCAAATCTAATCTCTGAGCACATGTTACATCTGCCCCCCCTGCAGTACAGCACGTTGTTACCAAGATGTACAGTTACTGGCTCTATTTTAGTCTATTCCCAAATGTAATCTCTGTGCTCATGTTACATCTGCCCCCCTGCAGTACAGCACGTTGTTACCAAGATGTACAGTTACTGGCTCTATTTTAGTCTATTCCCAAATGTAATCTCTGTGCTCATGTTACATCTGCCCCCCTGCAGTACAGCACGTTGTTACCAAGATGTACAGTTACTGGCTCTATTTTACTCTATTCCCAAATCTAATCTCTGAGCACATGTTACATCTGCCCCCCTGCAGTACAGCACTGTGTTACCAAGATGTACAGTTACTGGCTCTATGTTACTCTATTCCCAAATCTAATCTCTGAGCACATGTTACATCTGCCCCCCTGCAGTACAGCACGGTGTTACCAAGATGATCAGCTGAGAGCGAGATCTCGCTGTATTCCCAAAGCTGAATCAGGCCCTCTGTGCGTTAGGGGTCCTTTGAGGAGCAGCTAATATTGGGAAGTATTGTTACTCTCCCCAGGTGTAAACTACAGGCAGGATAATATTTCTCATATATATATCTATATATAGATATATATAATTATATTCTGTTTATGCATAATCTGCACTTATTTTCTTCTTGCAGACATTGTTTGAATATATCTTCCACCATGAAAATGACGTCAAAAATGTAAATATATTATTACTTGGAATCAAAGTGAAATTATTAAGACATTTTGAACATTACACAAAACTTTAGGGGAGAATTTACTAAGCGGTGGGTTTGAAATCCAGGATTACTAAACTCAAACACGCCGCAAAAGCACAGAGAAGCCACAATTTAGAATGGAATATAGAACATGGAATGACAATCAATGATTTCTCCATGAGAAGAATAGAAAGCACAGATTTACTAAGTGGCGAGTTTAGTACCTGCCACAAAACTGCCCAAATAAATGACCTTCCTCTGACAGGTGCGTCTGTAAGGTTACTAGTCCTCTGTGCAGGCTTGTATAATGTTACATGTTATATTAATATAATATCTGTGCAGGCTTGTATAATGTTATATTAATATAATATCTGTGCAGGCTTGTATAATGTTATATTAATATAATATCTGTGCAGGCATCTATAATGCTATATTAATATAATATCTGTGCAGGTTTGTATAATGTTATATTAATATAATATCTGTGCAGGCTTGTATAATGTTATATTAATATAATATCTGTGCAGGCATCTATAATGCTATATTAATATAATATCTGTGCAGGTTTGTATAATGCTATATTAATATAATATCTGTGCAGGTTTGTATAATGTTATATTAATATAATATCTGTGCAGGCTTGTATAATGTTATATTAATATAATATCTGTGCAGGCTTGTATAATGTTACATGTTATATTAATGTAACAATATACAAGCCTGCACAGATATTATGTTATATTTATATAATATCTGTGCAGGCTTGTATAATGTTACATGTTATATCAATATAATATATGTGCAGGCTTGTATAATGTTGTATTAATATAATATCTGTGCAGGCTTGTATAATGTTATATTAATATAATATCTGTGCAGGCATGTATAATGTTATATTAATGTAATATCTGTGCAGGCTTGTTGTATAATGTTGTTATATTAATATAATATTTGTGCAGGCTTGTAAAATGTTATATTAATATAATATCTGTGCAGGCATGTATAATGTTGTATTAATATAATATCTGTGCAGGCATGTATAATGTTATATTAATATAATATCCGTGCAGGCTTGTATAATGTTACATGTTATATTAATATAATATCTGTGCAGGCATGTATAATGTTATATTAATATAATATCTGTGCTGGCATGTATAATGTTATATTAATATAATATCTGTGCAGGCTTGTTGTATAATGTTATATTAATATAATATCAGTGCAGGCTTGTTGTATAATGTTATATTAATATAATATCTGTGAAGGCTTGTTGTATAATGTTGTTATATTAATATAATATTTGTGCAGGCTTGTATAATGTTACATGTTATATTAATATAATATCTGTGTAGGAGGCATGTATAATGTTATATTAATATAATATCTGTGCAGGCATGTATAATGTTATATTAATATAATATCTGTGCAGGCATGTATAATGTTATATTAATATAATATCTGTGCAGGCATGTATAATGTTATATTAATATAATATCTGTGCTGGCATGTATAATGTTATATTAATATAATATCTGTGCAGGCTTGTTGTATAATGTTATATTAATATAATATCAGTGCAGGCTTGTTGTATAATGTTATATTAATATAATATCTGTGAAGGCTTGTTGTATAATGTTGTTATATTAATATAATATTTGTGCAGGCTTGTATAATGTTACATGTTATATTAATATAATATCTGTGCAGGCATGTATAATGTTATATTAATATAATATCTGTGCAGGCATGTATAATGTTATATTAATATAATATCTGTGCAGGCATGTATAATGTTATATTAATATAATATCCGTGCAGGCATGTATAATGTTATATTAATATAATATCCGTGCAGGCATGTATAATGTTATATTAATATAATATCTGTGCAGGCTTGTTGTATAATGTTATATTAATATAATATCTGTGCAGGCATGTATAATGTTATATTAATATAATATCTGTGCAGGCATCTATAATGTTATATTAATATAATAGCTGTGCAGGCTTGTATAATGTTATATTAATATAATAGCTGTGCAGGCATGTATAATGTTATATTAATATAATATCTGTGAAGGCTTGTTTTATAATGTTACATTTTAAAAAAAATTAATATTTTGAAAAAACAAAGGGCGAGGCCCCCAAATAGTCAGAGCACTAAGCCAAGGCTGGTGGTGCAAATTGGTGTGAAGTTTCCCCTTGTTACTAAGCAGAACTACGCTGTCACTATAGTGGGGAGACACACAGCACGGGGGTAATTATGTATTACTATTATTAACAGTATTATTCTTTACTGTAATGCTGCATACACACGGTCAGATTTTTTATCAGATATGAATAACGATTGTAAAAATCATTCAATCATTCATATCTGTGACATGTAGGGCATGCATCGACCAACGCTGCGCGCTCCCGCATGTCCGATAACTATCTCCGACATCGACTGTGTTTGCAGTCAGATTTTGACGATTTCATTCATTTTAATACTGCCAGAAATCTTTCAATCGTTCATCAAATCTGACCGTGTGTATGCACCAGTAGACCGCTTGTCCCAGCAAGGCTGCCAGGACATGAAGGCACTTGGGGAACCACAAGTGTCAGCATGCCCAGGGCATCAAGGTCCCACTGGCAACTGTGATCCACCTGTACAAAAAATATGACAATAAAGACAGGATTTACACTGAATTACAAAGTATTATTATTATTAATATTATTATTATTATTTATTATTAAATTACCACACTCCCAAACCCCCCTCATTATTCCGTTTATTACTCAGTCCCTTTTGGTGACCAATCAGCAAGGCCCTGTGCGTTCTTATGGAGAGTGTCGCGAGTGACCTCTCATTAGCAGGGGGTCCTGCATGGCCAGCGATGAGGCTTTCCTAGTACTTTGGCTGCCTGTCCCATGTAATAAAACCCTTTTGTAATTTGTGTGTGTTCGGTTTTTTTATATTTTTTTTTGTACAGGTGCCAGCGGGACCCTTGATGCCCAGGCATTCTGGCACTTGTGGTTTAGTCCACCTGTAAAGAGCAATGGGGGAGATTTATCAAAGCTTGGAGAGATAAAGTACCAACCAATCAGCTCCTAACTCTCATTATACAGGCTGTATTTCTCCACCTGCTATATCAATTAGCCATCATTATCTTCATTGTGGAGGCATTTACCATCTGGTCTGTAGAAACACCCAACAGCTCTCAGCATCTAATCTATTTGTTTTTTCTTGCTGTGCTGGACCACAGCTATTGGCAACTCTTGTATCGATACATTTAATAGTTTAACAGTGTTACAATCATTTGAAAGCACAATATTAGATTGAATGTTAGAGTGTTATATGCATTCATTTTTGTGTATTGATTTTATGTGGCATCCTTAGTGAATATTAAATATATATTGTGTATTTATGTACATTCATTATCGCATCATTACTTTTTCAATGATAAATTTGATTTAATATAGAGTTAGCGCAGATTTAGCTTTTTTTAATATTGTACCTTAGCCATGGAGTAATGACTGTATGGTTACAGGCACTGGAGCTGGCCGCACTGGCCACGGAACATGCACAGTTCAAGGACTGGTGGTGGAAGGTACAGCTGGGAAAATGCTACTACAGGTGAGGACTGCCTGTGCTGTACCTCATGTTACTGTTCCAGCAGCGTGTGACGGCTCCATAGCACTGCACCTGTAGCGGAGAAGGGTGGTTTATACTGGTGCGGGTGACTGAATAAATATTTCTCTATCTTACCCTCCGTGCACAGACCTCTGTAATATGGCGTATCATATCTGACGTGCACATTTATATTTCATCATATTGCCCCTGGTGCCTCAACCCAGAGTAGCTTAGCAGCGCTCCTCACAGTGACTGCCCTGAGTGGCTTAGCAGCTCTCCTCACAGTGACTGCCCTGAGTGGCTTAGCAGCTCTCCTCACAGTGACTGCCCTGAGGGGCTTAGCAGCTCTCCTCACGGTGACTGCCCTGAGGGGCTTAGCAGCTCTCCTCACGGTGACTGCCCTGAGGGGCTTAGCAGCTCTCCTCACGGTGACTGCCCTGAGGGGCTTAGCAGCTCTCCTCACGGTGACTGCCCTGAGGGGCTTAGCAGCTCTCCTCATGGTGACTGCCCCTCACAGTGACTGCCCTGAGTGGTCTAGCAGCGCTCCTCACGGTGACTGCCCTGAGTGGCTTAGCAGCGCTCCTCACGGTGACTGCCCTGAGGGGCTTAGCAGCTCTCCTCACGGTGACTGCCCTGAGGGGCTTAGCAGCTCTCCTCACGGTGACTGCCCTGAGAGGCTTAGCAGCGCTCCTCACGGTGACTGCCCTGAGGGGCTTAGCAGCGCTCCTCACGGTGACTGCCCTGAGGGGCTTAGCAGCGCTCCTCACGGTGACTGCCCTGAGGGGCTTAGCAGCTCTCCTCACGGTGACTGCCCTGAGTGGTTTAGCAGCTCTCCTCACGGTGACTGCCCTGAGTGGTTTAGCAGCTCTCCTCACGGTGACTGCCCTGAGGGGCTTAGCAGCTCTCCTCACGGTGACTGCCCTGAGGGGCTTAGCAGCTCTCCTCACGGTGACTGCCCTGAGGGGCTTAGCAGCTCTCCTCATGGTGACTGCCCCTCACAGTGACTGCCCTGAGTGGTCTAGCAGCGCTCCTCACTGTGACTGCCCTGAGTGGCTTAGCAGCGCTCCTCATGGTGACTGCCCTGAGTGGCTTAGCAGTGCTCCTCACGGTGACTGCCCTGAGTGGCTTAGCAGTGCTCCTCACGGTGACTGCCCTGAGTGGCTTAGCAGCTCTCCTCACGGTGACTGCCCTGAGTGGCTTAGCAGCTCTCCTCACGGTGACTGCCCTGAGTGGCTTAGCAGCTCTCCTCACGGTGACTGCCCTGAGTGGCTTAGCAGCTCTCCTCACGGTGACTGCCCTGAGTGGCTTAGCAGCTCTCCTCACGGTGACTGCCCTGAGTGGCTTAGCAGCTCTCCTCACGGTGACTGCCCTGAGTGGCTTAGCAGCTCTCCTCACGGTGACTGCCCTGAGTGGCTTAGCAGCTCTCCTCACGGTGACTGCCCTGAGTGGCTTAGCAGCTCTCCTCACGGTGACTGCCCTGAGTGGCTTAGCAGCTCTCCTCACGGTGACTGCCCTGAGTGGCTTAGCAGCTCTCCTCACGGTGACTGCCCTGAGTGGCTTAGCAGCTCTCCTCACGGTGACTGCCCTGAGTGGCTTAGCAGCTCTCCTCACGGTGACTGCCCTGAGTGGCTTAGCAGCTCTCCTCACGGTGACTGCCCTGAGTGGCTTAGCAGCTCTCCTCACGGTGACTGCCCTGAGTGGCTTAGCAGCTCTCCTCACGGTGACTGCCCTGAGTGGCTTAGCAGCTCTCCTCACGGTGACTGCCCTGAGTGGCTTAGCAGCTCTCCTCACGGTGACTGCCCTGAGTGGCTTAGCAGCTCTCCTCACGGTGACTGCCCTGAGTGGCTTAGCAGCTCTCCTCACGGTGACTGCCCTGAGTGGCTTAGCAGCTCTCCTCACGGTGACTGCCCTGAGTGGCTTAGCAGCTCTCCTCACGGTGACTGCCCTGAGTGGCTTAGCAGCTCTCCTCACGGTGACTGCCCTGAGTGGCTTAGCAGCTCTCCTCACGGTGACTGCCCTGAGTGGCTTAGCAGCTCTCCTCACGGTGACTGCCCTGAGTGGCTTAGCAGCTCTCCTCACGGTGACTGCCCTGAGTGGCTTAGCAGCTCTCCTCACGGTGACTGCCCTGAGTGGCTTAGCAGCTCTCCTCACGGTGACTGCCCTGAGTGGCTTAGCAGCTCTCCTCACGGTGACTGCCCTGAGTGGCTTAGCAGCTCTCCTCACGGTGACTGCCCTGAGTGGCTTAGCAGCTCTCCTCACGGTGACTGCCCTGAGTGGCTTAGCAGCTCTCCTCACGGTGACTGCCCTGAGTGGCTTAGCAGCTCTCCTCACGGTGACTGCCCTGAGTGGCTTAGCAGCTCTCCTCACGGTGACTGCCCTGAGGGGCTTAGCAGCTCTCCTCACGGTGACTGCCCTGAGGGGCTTAGCAGCTCTCCTCACGGTGACTGCCCTGAGGGGCTTAGCAGCTCTCCTCACGGTGACTGCCCTGAGGGGCTTAGCAGCTCTCCTCACGGTGACTGCCCTGAGGGGCTTAGCAGCTCTCCTCACTGTGACTGCCCTGAGGGGCTTAGCAGCTCTCCTCACTGTGATTGCCCTGAGGGGCTTAGCAGCGCTCCTCACAGTGACTGCCCTGAGTGGCTTAGAAGCTCTACTCACTGTGACTGCCCTGAGGGGCTTAGCAGCGCTCCTCACAGTGACTGCCCTGAGGGGCTTAGCAGCGCTCCTCACAGTGACTGCCCTGAGGGGCTTAGCAGCGCTCCTCACAGTGACTGCCCTGAGGGGCTTAGCAGCGCTCCTCACAGTGACTGCAGGAGAACATGCCTATTCATCAGCCTAGCAATCACTCCTCACTTGCGGCCACCTTCCTTTGCTCTATAGAGTAGATTGTCGGATACATGGAGTGACCTCGCCACGTTCTGTACCGTGGTGGAGGTGTTCTGGTAGCGGTTGCGCATTGTCGGTGTGATCCTCTTGTTTGTACCATGTCTCATGTTTTGCGTTTCCTGCAGGTTGGGACTGTTCCGTGAAGCAGAGAATCAGTGTAAATCTGCGCTCTCACACCAGGACGCGGTGGATATATTCCTGTACCTGGGAAAGGTGAGTTCAGGGAAATTGCATCACATCGCAGTACATACCAAGATGTTACATTGAGGGACCTGTGTAACCCTGGGATAGGGATGTCCCTGTGCCTAACAGTTGTGTCCTCTATTCCAGCAGTGTAATATTTAATTTGTCTTTTCCGGGAGCGGTGAAGCTCTTTGGTAGCATATTGGAATTAATATCTCTTATATAGGGAAGTAAATGACCATTGCTGGAATGTCCCGGTAATCAGGTAATCGCGTATGAATTACACAGGTTCTGGGGCTGATTAAACCCAGGTGAAATCAGACCTGAAGTCAGTCGGCCCCAGAACCTGTGTAATTCATGGTGTCCCTGATTACCAGGATATTCTATCACCCCTGAACTAAGGGCCTCATTCAGAGATGGACTCTAATGCCGCCGCGCTGCAAATTTGTACATGGCGGTTGTGCGTAAATATGCAAATGTCAGAGCCCCAGGATTTGTATTGATAATCAAGCGACTGTCGATAATCTGCCTTCTCCGTAATCCTTTTGTCTCAAGCACTGATACGCTGGCGCCATTTGTACTGCGCACTGTCCCTACATGACACTAATAGTCCTGAGGTAGCGCTGTCGCTGTATAAAGCTTTCCCTGTGCTTATTATTATACACAGGTTCATTACAAAAGATCGGCGATGAGTCTCTGTGATGCTTCCATGTGTCTGTGACATCATTACCAAGTTATAGTATGGCACCTGGGCACATCTGGAGACAGTGGGAAATTGTTGCTGGCATCTGGGGCACACCTGGAGACAGTGGGGAATTGTTGCTGGCATCTGGGGCACACCTGGTGACGGTGGGGAATTGTTGTTGGCATCTGGGGCACACCTGGTGACGGTGGGGAATTGTTGCTGGCATCTGGGGCACACCTGGTGACGGTGGGGAATTGTTGCTGGCATCTGGGGCACACCTGGTGACGGTGGGGAATTGTTGCTGGCATCTGGGGCACACCTGGAGACAGTGGGGAATTGTTGCTGGCATCTGGGGCACACCTGGAGACAGTGGGGAATTGTTGCTGGCATCTGGGTACACCTGGAGACAGTGGGGAATTGTTGCTGGCATCTGGGCACACCTGGAGACAGTGGGGAATTGTTGCTGGCATCTGGGGCACACCTGGTGACAGTGGGGAATTGTTGCTGGCATCTGGGGCACACCTGGTGACAGTGGGGAATTGTTGCTGGCATCTGGGGCACACCTGGTGACGGTGGGGAATTGTTGCTGGCATCTGGGGCACACCTGGTGACGGTGGGGAATTGTTGCTGGCATCTGGGGCACACCTGGAGACGGTGGGGAATTGTTGCTGGAATCTGGGCACACCTGGTGACAGTGCCGAATCGGTCTCCATCTGCAGTACACACACTACAGCATGTAAGTGTGGAGACGTTTGTACCTTCTCTATGTGACAGGTTACTGTATACTGGGTCATACCGTGCTGCAGGTGCACTTTGTATAGGGAATGGACGGCGCATTGTGACCAGTGCTTCTGTGCTTTCAGGTGTACGTGCGGATGGACCAGCCCCTGACTGCTTTAGCCCTCTATGGACAAGGCTTAGACCGCTTTCCGAAAGAAGTGACCCTCCTGTGTGCAGTGGCCCGAATCCACGAGGTGGGGAACAGTTACCATTATTATCACATGATCAGGAGGACACTAGGCCACAAAATATACATAATAAAGGATTATCAGAGCATTCATTGTCTCTATAAAGAACATTGGGCCTGATTCAGACCCACTCTGCACTGAGGGAGCTCCGTCGTGCGCATGCGCGAGACGCGACGAGCGAAGGACTTTCCTTCGCTCGTTGTGTCTGATCAAAGGGGACGTGCTGTCGATGTTGATTGACAGCACGCCCCCTTTGGTGGGCGTGCCGGGGGTGTGCCTCCCAGACGGGAGCGTTCCCAAGGGAACGCCTACCGTCAGAAGCCGGCCCACTGACATCACTAGTGATGCCAGTGGGAGTGATTTTGGCTCTGATAGAGCCAAAATCACTCCTGGCCTTGCGGTTGAGAAACTCAACCGCAGGCTCCGGCTCGCAGTGGCGATGGTCGCGATGGTCAAGACCATCGCGACCATCAACCTGCACGCTCGTATAGGCTGTGGGTGGTGACCCACAGCTATACGAGCGTCCAGGAGGACGCTCCATTTTTATGGAGGACGGCCCTCATTCAGAGCGAGCGCTCTGCTCAGAGCGTCCGGCTCTGAATGAGGGCCATTGTGCGGTTTGTGCACCGTTGGACGCAATGTGAGCTTCCGCCACCTCCGCACACCTAGCAAAGTGCGCCCTCAATCTGACGAGAGGTGCAGCTACACTGTAACAGTAACTCATGGCATCTGGGGCTACACCGTGACAATAACTCATGGCATCTGGGGCTACACCGTGACAGTAACTCATGGCATCTGGGGCTACACCGTGACCGTAACTCATGGCATCTGGGGCTAGACCGTGACAGTAACTCATGGCATCTGGGGCTCCACCGTGACAGTAACTCATGGCATCTGGGGCTCCACCGTGACAGTAACTCATGGCATCTGGGGCTCCACCGTGACAGTAACTGATGGAGAAATCTGCAGTCCATGGCTGTCTCGTGTCAGGGGAATAGTGTACATTCCAGGGGGCATTTACATTTACACTTTAACAACACCCACATATGTAAAATTATATATATTATTTCTCTCTGTACACCATCACAGACATGTAGCCTTCCCCTTGGGGACACGTTTATTATTGCAAACTGATCTGCTGTAATCCTACATATAGATCGCAGCAGCTCATTAGTGGAATATTGGCGTTATTGGGAGGGTTTTATATGCGTTCAGCCAATTGGATGCCTTCGCTGGTTGTCATAATCGTTGGCTCACAACCCCCAAATCATTCGCCTGCAGACCTGCGCATTTGCCTTTATTTGGTTCTCTTCATGGGACGCTAAAAAATGGGACACAAAAGCCAAAAATGTTTTTATGTTCAGCTACCATGAACCCCTGTGTGTCTGCCAGCGACTGTATTACTGTATGTGTAATGTGCTCATGCTATGTAGGAGCTAATACCAGGGGCCTGTGAGAAGTATATACACATAGCAGTATATAATCGGGGAGACAGAGGCCGAATCTCGCACTGATATCCGTAGGAAGGAAACCTGTTCTGTCATCTATCTAATCTGCTTTATTTGTCTCATCATTCAGGAACTGAATAATCTGACCTCTGCATCAGGGTACTACAAGGAGGTCCTCAAACAGGACAACACTCATGTGGAAGCTATTGCCTGTATTGGGAGTAGCCACTTTTACACAGACCAGCCGGAGATTGCACTGCGATTTTACAGGTACTCAGCGCTGTACAGAACAGATTGCAGCATGTGATCAAAAACCCACAGATAAAACCTATCTATATTAGGCGCAAAAATATGTAGAGAACAGATGTTATCCATAGTGCAGCTCCCAATTAGTATCCTGGAAATACTAATTATCAATCAAAGAAACCCAATATAAGTACAAATAAAGCACTTAGGGAGCGCTAATGAGAATCATTACATATTCATTTAATAAAGTATAATTAAACATACATATAGATATATAACACTATAATGACAGCCACTTAATCAGGGTAAATAATTAAAACAAATACCTAAAATGTCTTAATCACAGAATAGTGTCCACTTTAGCTACTGTGCTACGTTACGATAGAGAAATCTTCTTTACATTTGAAGTATAAATAAATCCCAGTGTTTGAGCACTAAAACCAATATATGCGTCCAAGTACCAGCATTATGCTATGGGTACTTTAGTGTAGAGAAAGAGTCTCTTTAGATCAACTGATAGAAAATGTTCAAATAGTAGAACAATATATCAAAAAATGCGTCTAAGTAAAGATGTTATACTCTGGCGCTAATACAAACTGATGGGGGAGAGGCAGTGTAGTGGGTGAGTCACACATTCCAATCCTGGTGTAATAGTGATAGGATGGTAGTTCCTCAGTGTATTACACTCCCCGTGGATATAATACGCACCCACCTGTAGTAATAGTGATAGGATGGTAGTTCCTCAGTGGATTACACTACCAGTGGTTATAATACGCACCCACCTGATGTAATAGTGATAGGATGGTAGTTCCTCAGTGGATTACACTCCCCGTAGATGTAATACGCACCCACCTGATGTAATAGTGATATGATAGTTCCTCAATGTATTACACTCCCCGTGGATATAATACGCACCCACCTGATGTAATAGGATGGTAGTTCCTCAGTGGATTACATTCCCCGTGTATGTAATATGCACCCACCTGATGTAATAGTGATAGGATGGTAGTTCCTCAGTGGATTACACTCCCCGTGGATACAATACGCACCCACGTGATGTAATAGTGATAGGATGGTAGTTCCTCAGTGGATTACACTCCCCGTGGATATAATACGCACCCACCTGATGTAATAGTGATAGTTCCTCAATGTATTACACTTCCTGTGGATATTATACGCACCCACCTGATGTAATAGTGATAGGATGGTAGTTCCTCAGTGGATTACATTGCCCGTGTGTATAATATGCACCCACCTGATGTAATAGTGATAGGATGGTAGTTCCTCAGTGGATTACACTCCCCGTGGATATAATATGCACCCACCTGATGTAATAGTGATAGTTCCTCAATGTATTACACTCCCTGTGGATATTATACGCACCCACCTGATGTAATAGTGATAGGATGGTAGTTCCTCAGTGGATTACATTGCCCGTGTGTATAATATGCACCCACCTGATGTAATAGTGATAGGATGGTAGTTCCTCAGTGGATTACACTCCCCGTGGATATAATATGCACCCACCTGATGTAATAGTGATAGGATGGTAGTTCCTCAGTGGATTACACTACCAGTGGTTATAATACGCACCCACCTGATGTAATAGTGATAGGATGGTAGTTCCTCAGTGGATTACACTCCCCGTAGATGTAATACGCACCCACCTGATGTAATAGTGATATGATAGTTCCTCAATGTATTACACTCCCCGTGGATATAATATGCACCCACCTGATGTAATAGTGATAGGATGGTAGGTCCTCAGTGGATTACATTCCCCGTGTGTATAATATGCACCCACCTGATGTAATAGTGATAGGATGGTAGTTCCTCAGTGGATTACATTCCCCGTGTGTATAATATGCACCCACCTGATGTAATAGTGATAGGATGGTAGTTCCTCAGTGGATTACACTCCCCGTGGATATAATACGCACCCACCTGATGTAATAGTGATAGGATGGTAGTTCGTCAGTGGATTACACTCCCCGTGGATATAATATGCACCCACCTGATGTAATAGTGATAGTTCCTCAATGTATTACACTCCCCGTGGATATTATACGCACCCACCTGATGTAATAGTGATAGGATGGTAGTTCCTCAGTGGATTACATTCCCCGTGTGTATAATATGCACCCACCTGATGTAATAGTGATAGGATGGTAGTTCCTCAGTGGATTACACTCCCCGTGGATATAATACGCACCCACCTGATGTAATAGTGATAGGATGGTAGTTCGTCAATGGATTACACTCCCCGTGGATATAATATGCACCCACCTGATGTAATAGTGATAGGATGGTAGTTCCTCAGTGGATTACACTCCCCGTGGATATAATACGCACCCACCTGATGTAATAGTGATAGGATGGTAGTTCCTCAGTGGATTACACTGATGTAATAGTGATAGGATGGTAGTTCCTCAGTGGATTACACTCCCCGTGGATATAATACGCACCCACCTGATGTAATAGTGATAGGATGGTAGTTCCTCAGTGGATTACACTCCCCGTAGATGTAATACGCACCCACCTGATGTAATAGTGATAGGATGGTAGTTCCTCAGTGGATTACACTCCCCGTGGATATAATACACACCCACCTGATGTAATAGTGATATGATAGTTCCTCAATGTATTACACTCCCAGTGGATATAATATGCACCCACCTGATATGATAGGATGGTAGTTCCTCAGTGGATTACATTCCCCGTATATATAATATGCACCCACCTGATGTGATAGGATGGTAGTTCCTCAGTGGATTACATTCCCTGTGTATATAATATGCACCCACCTGATGTAATAGTGATAGGATGGTAGTTCCTCAGTGGATTACACTCCCCGTGGATATAATACGCACCCACCTGATGTAATAGTGATAGGATGGTAGTTCCTCAGTGGATTACACTCCCCGTGGATATAATATGCACCCACCTGATGTAATAGTGATAGTTCCTCAATGTATTACCCCCCCACGCACTCCCCGCGGATATAATATGCACCCACCTGATGTAATAGTGATAGTTCCTCAATGTATTACACTCCCAGTGGATATAATATGCACCCACCTGATGTGATAGGATGGTAGTTCCTCAGTGGATTACATTCCCCGTGTATATAATATGCACCCACCTGATGTGATAGGATGGTAGTTCCTCAGTGGATTACACTCCCCGTGGATATAATACGCACCCACCTGATGTAATAGTGATAGGATTGTAGTTCCTCCAGTGGATTACATTCCCCGTGGATATAATATGCACCCACCTGATGTATTAGTGATAGGATGGTAGTTCCTCAGTGGATTACACTCCCCGTGGATATAATACGCACCCACCTGATGTAATAGTGATAGGATGGTAGTTCGTCAGTGGATTACACTCCCGTGGATATAATATGCACCCACCTGATGTAATAGTGATAGGATGGTAGTTCGTCAATGGATTACACTCCCCGTGGATATAATATGCACCCACCTGATGTAATAGTCATAGTTCCTCAATGTATTACATTCCCCGTGTATATAATATGCACCCACCTGATGTAATAGTGATAGGATGGTAGTTCCTCAGTGGATTACACTCCCCGTGGATATAATATGCACCCACCTGATGTAATAGTGATAGGATGGTAGTTCCTCAGTGGATTACATTCCCCGTGTGTATAATACGCACCCACCTGATGTAATAGTGATAGGATGGTAGTTCCTCAATGTATTACACCCCCCGTGGATATAATACGCACCCACCTGATGTAATAGTGATAGGATGGTAGTTCCTCAGTGGATTACACTCCCCGTAGATGTAATACGCACCCACCTGATGTAATAGTGATAGTTCCTCAATGTATTACACCACCCGTGGATATAATATGCACTCACCTGATGTAATAGTGATAGGATGGTAGTTCCTCAGTGTATTACACTCCCCGTGGATATAATACGCACCCACCTGATGTAATAGTGATAGTTCCTCAATGTATTACCCCCCCACGCTCTCCCCGCGGATATAATATGCACCCACCTGATGTATTAGTGATAGTTCCTCAATGTATTACACTCCCAGTGGATATAATATGCACCCACCTGATGTGATAGGATGGTAGTTCCTCAGTGGATTACATTCCCCGTGTATATAATATGCCCCCACCTGATGTAATAGTGATAGGATGGTAGTTCCTCAGTGGATTACACTCCCCGTGGATATAATATGCACACATCTGATGTGATAATGGGGCAACATCCTTGGGAACAACACTGCATCCAATCCCAGTTTAGTGGCAGTGAAATTGCCGTTCCACAGTGAATTACGCTCCCCGTGGATGAAGTAAGCACCCACCTGGTGTAATGGTAGAGCGCTGTCCGTGGGAGCAACACTGTATTTAGACTGTGGAAGGAGGAAGACGCAGGCTGGTTCTGGATTGTAAAGCTTAGTATTTAGATCTGAGGATCCGAAAAAATCACCGAAGCATGTAGCAATTTGTGGACAAACCTGTCCGAGGTCCCGTAACGCGTTTCTCCGTTGTAGCAGTGTAACGGTTTTGTCAGAAGGTGATACAAATGTCCAACAGGGAAGATATTTAAATGTTCGGACAACCAATAAGGTCTGTCTGGCACTTCATTAAGTGGTCACTGGTGTTCATTAAAGTAAAAAGGATAAACCTCTAATAATACAGAGATATACAATGATAAAAGTAAAACAATTCTCTATAAAAATCGTCATCAGAAAAATCTATATAGCAAAGTAAACAATTAGAATGATTAGAATGTAATTAAGATGGTATCATAGAGAATCCGTATCAGCAATTGAATATGCAGAGGATAGGAAAATACTCCAACCCCGGAGACCCAGGTTCAAATCCAGTAGAAGACCAAAAAGACATAAATTACTAATGAATAATTGATTATGAATATTATATATATATATATATATATATATATATATATATATATATATATATATATATTTCTTTCTACACATAAATATACAGAAGATAGAAGGTGCAGCATGTGATCCTAGGGCCACATCTAGGCAGGGACAGGAGATTGTGTGCTTCTGACATCACCAGAACTGTGTGTGTGTGTCTCCTCTCCCAGCATTGAAGCGCTGCCCGTTAGATAAGAGTGGCTGTTGTGCTTCTCTCACCGTTAGATAAGAGTGGCTGTTGTGCTTCTCTCACCGTTAGATATGCGTGGCTGTTGTGCGTCTCTCACCGTTAGATAAGAGTGGCTGTTGTGCGTCTCTCACCGTTAGATAAGCGTGGCTGTTGTGCGTCTCTCACCGTTAGATAAGCGTGGCTGTTGTGCTTCTCTCACCGTTGGATAAGCGTGGCTGTTGTGCGTCTCTCACCGTTGGATAAGCGTGGCTGTTGTGCGTCTCTCATCGTTGGATAAGCGTGGCTGTTGTGCTTCTCTCACAGGCGCCTCCTGCAGATGGGGGTCTATAACTGCCAGCTATATAACAATCTGGGGCTGTGCTGCTTCTATGCCCAGCAGTATGACATGATCCTGACCTCGTTTGAGAGAGCGCTGTCGCTGGCTGAGAGCGAGGAGGAGGCTGCAGACGTCTGGTACAACTTGGGCCATGTCGCTGTGGTATGTATACTGGGGAAAGATGGATAAGAGTTGAAGAACGTAGTACTCCAAAAACCTACTTTATGCTTTGTAAGGTGTCGAGTGGAGACCGTAACCATGAGCACTCCGTAGCCATGTGCAGTACCGTAACCATGAGCACACCGTAGCCATGTGCAGTACCGTAACCATGAGCACACCGTAGCCATGTGCAGTACCGTAACCGCGCACACCTTAGCCATGTGCAGTACCGTAACCATGAACACAGCGTAGCCATGTGCAGTACCGTAACCGCGCACACCTTAGCCATGTGCAGCACCGTAACCGCGCTCATGTCCGAGCATTAGCGTCCATACACGAGCGTAGCGTCCATGTCTGAGCATTAGCATCCATACACGAGCGTAGCGTCCATGTCTGAGCATTAGCGTCCATACACGAGCGTAGCGTCCATGTCTGAGCATTAGCGTCCATGTCTGAGCATTAGCGTCCATGTCTGAGCATTAGCGTCCATGTCTGAGCATTAGCCTTCATGTCTGAGCATTAGCCTTCATGTCTGAGCATTAGCCTTCATGTCTGAGCATTAGCCTTCATGTCTGAGCATTAGCGTTCATGTCTGAGCATTAGCGTCCATGTCGGAGCAGTGGCCTCCATGTCGGAGCAGTGGCCTCCATGTCGGAGCAGTGGCCTCCATGTCGGAGCAGTGGCCTCCATGTCGGAGCAGTGGCCTCCATGTCGGAGCAGTGGCCTCCATGTCGGAGCAGTGGCCTCCATGTCTGAGCGTAGCGTCCTTAGCAGCATGAGAACTGATGATGAGACTCCCCAGCTGAGGAGCTCCCAGGCTTCATAATTTGGGGGCTGAACTTTCATTCCATGTAACATAGTGCAAACCATACATCCACCTTCCTTCTGCCCCTTCAGTGCCACTAAAGTCACCTGACGCGTCTATATCACGTTATATCACGTGTATCTGTCTTTTTTTTTTTCTTTAGGGGATTGGAGACCTCAATCTGGCCTATCAGTGCTTCAAGCTGACTTTGGCCAACAATAATGACCATGCAGAAGCCTATAATAACCTGGCTGTGCTGGAGATGCGGAAAAATCACGCTGAGCAGGTCTGTAACTGGGTGCGAGCGGCTCTGCGATGTTTCATTACTGTAAGGCTCTACGATGCTTCATTACTGTAAGGCTCTGCGATGCTTCATTACTGTAAGGCTCTGCGATGCTTCATTACTGTAAGGCCCTGCGATGCTTCATTACTGTAAGGCCCTGCGATGCTTCATTACTGTAAGGCTCTGCGATGCTTCATTACTGTAAGGCTCTGCGATGCTTCATTACTGTAAGGCTCTGCGATGCTTCATTACTGTAAGGCTCTGCGATGCTTCATTACTGTAAGGCTCTGCGATGCTTCATTACTGTAAGACCCTGCGATGCTTCATTACTGTAAGACCCTGCGATGCTTCATTACTGTAAGACCCTGCGATGCTTCATTACTGTAAGTCTCTGCGATGCTTCATTACTGTAAGTCTCTGCGATGCTTCATTACTGTAAGGCTCTGCGATGCTTCATTACTGTAAGGCTCTGCGATGCTTCATTACTGTAAGGCCCTGCGATGCTTCATTACTGTAAGGCCCTGCGATGCTTCATTACTGTAAGGCCCTGCGATGCTTCATTACTGTAAGGCCCTGCGATGCTTCATTACTGTAAGGCCCTGCGATGCTTCATTACTGTAAGGCCCTGCGATGCTTCATTACTGTAAGGCCCTGCGATGCTTCATTACTGTAAGGCCCTGCGATGCTTCATTACTGTAAGGCCCTGCGATGCTTCATTACTGTAAGGCTCTGCGATGCTTCATTACTGTAAGGCTCTGCGATGCTTCATTACTGTAAGGCTCTGCGATGCTTCATTACTGTAAGGCTCTGCGATGCTTCGTTACTGTAAGGCCCTGCAATGCTGTAAGGCCCTGCAATGCTTCATTACTGTAAGGCTCTGCGATGCTTCATTACTGTAAGGCTCTGCGATGCTTCATTACTGTAAGGCTCTGCGATGCTTCGTTACTGTAAGGCCCTGCAATGCTGTAAGGCCCTGCAATGCTTCATTACTGTAAGGCTCTGCGATGCTTCATTACTGTAAGGCTCTGCGATGCTTCGTTACTGTAAGACCCTGCGATGCTTCGTTACTGTCAGACCTAGTGCTGTAGACACAGAGAATCTGAGAAACCTGTTATAGGATTATGGGGGAGATGTATCAATCCTTGGAGATAAAATGGAGGAATGGCCCAAAGCAACTAATCAGCTTCTGATTGTCACTTGACCAGCACAGTCTTTGAAATGACAGAAGCTGATTGGTTTTGGGCACTTTATATCCCCAAGGCTTGGTACATCTCCCCTACATATCATGCAACACTAAGAAATACTCACCTATGCGTAGAATATCCATAGGCTCCACAGGGAGACCTTGGGGTGTAGGTGATGGATAGGAAATCTGGGCACTACGCAGTTAAATTTTAACTCCCAGGATGCATCGGGTCCACTCTCCCTATACCCTGCCCCTGAGCCGGAGGCACCTCAGTTTCGTTGGTGCCCGGCTGGAGTTTGGTCCTTAAACTTTTTCCTTTTTTCCGCCACACCTCCCGGGCTGCGACCCCAGTAGTGATCTGGGGCTCTCGGCGGGCGGCTCCCACGCAGACCCAGACTGCAGACCGGATTCAGGGGACAAGGTAAGTTGCATTGCGGCAGTCAATACTTCTCGTCTCAGGGTACAGACCGGAGGTCCTGGGGGTGGACGCAGGCTCCAGCCATCGTGCTCCACTGACCAGGGACATAAACGGTGCGGGAACCGGCGTCCCGGGGGTTAATAACCAGGTAGGGCAGGCTTTATTCCCTGTTTAAAGCAGCTCCTCCCCTCAGCTCAGTACGCCTTTCCTGCGAGGTCTGGCTGCCCTGAGCTGCTCTCCTCCTCTGGACACGCCCCCTCTGAGGTCTGGCTGCCCTGAGCTGCTCTCCGCCTTCGGACATGCCCCCCCTGAGGTCTGGCTGCCCTGAGCTGGTCTCCTCCTCTGGACACGCCCCCTCTGAGGTCTGGCTGCCCTGAGCTGCTCTCCTCCTCTGGACACGCCCCCTCTGAGGTCTGGCTGCTCTCCTCCTCTGGACACGCCCCCTCTGAGGTCTGGCTGCTCTCCTCCTCTGGACACTCCCCCTCTGAGGTCTGGCTGCTCTCCTCCTCTGGACACGCCCCCTCTGAGGTCTGGCTGCTCTCCTCCTCTGGACATGCCCCCTCTGAGGTCTGGCTTCCCTGAGCTGCTCTCCTCCTCTGGACATGCCCCCTCTGAGGTCTGGCTGCTCTCTTCCTCTGGACACTCCCCCTCTGAGGTCTGGCTGCTCTCCTCCTCTGGACACGCCCCCTCTGAGGTCTGGCTGCTCTCCTCCTCTGGACACACCCCTATGACGTCTGGCTGCTTTCCTCCTCTGGACATGCCCCCTCTGAGGTCTGGCTTCCCTGAGCTGCTCTCCTCCTCTGGACACACCCCCTCTGAGGTCTGGCTGCCCTAAGCTGCTCTTCTCTGGACACGCCCCCTCTAAGGTCTGGCTGCCCTGAGCTGCTCTCCTCCTCTGGAAACGCCCCCTCTGAGGTGTGGCTGCTCTCCTCTGGACATGCCCCCTCTGAGGTTCGGCTGCTTTCCTCCTCTGGACATGCCCCCTCTGAGGTCTGGCTTACCTGAGCTGCTCTCCTCCTCTGGAAACGCCCCCTCTGAGGTCTGGCTGCCCTAAGCTGCTCTCCTCTGGACACGCCCCCTCTAAGGTCTGGCTGCCCTGAGCTGCTCTCCTCCTCTGGAAACGCCCCCTCTGAGGTGTGGCTGCTCTCCTCTGGACACGCCCCCTCTGAGGTTCGGCTGCTTTCCTCCTCTGGACATGCCCCCTCTGAGGTCTGGCTTCCCTGAGCTGCTCTCCTCCTCTGGACATGCCCCCCCTGAGGTCTGGCTGCCTTAAGCTGCTCTCCTCTGGACACGCCCCCTCTGAGGTCTGGCTGCTCTCTTCTTCTGGACATGCCCCCTCTGAGGTCTGGCTGCTCTCCTCCTCTGGACACGCCCTCTCTGAGGTTTGGCTGCTCTGAGCTGCTCTCCTCCTCTGGACACGCCCCCTCTGAGGTCTGGCTGCTCTCCTCCTCTGGACACACCCCCTCTGAGGTCTGGCTGCTCTCCTCCTCTGGACACGCCCCCTCTGAGGTCTGGTTGCCCTGAGCTGCTCTCCTCCTCTGGACACGCCCCCTCTGAGATCTGGCTGCTCTCCTCCTCTGGACACACCCCCTCTGAGGTCTGGCTGCTCTCCTCCTCTGAACATGCCCCCTCTGAGGTCTGGTTGCCCTGAGCTGCTCTCCTCCTCTGGACACGCCCCCTCTGAGGTCTGGCTTCCCTGAGCTGCTCTCCTCCTCTGGACACGTCCCCTCTGAGGTCTGGCTGCCCTGAGCTGCTCTCCTCCTCTGGACACGCCCCCTTGAATTGTAGTGCCATTGTGCAGTTTATTTCTGCATTTTATGTGACTTGTGCTACCGCTGTCAGTCTGTGTCTCTCTACTCATACTGTCAGCATATAACTATACCTTTTTTTCTAATGCCCTAACAGTACAAGGTGTTGTCAGGATGTTTCTGTTACCACATTTGGTTGGTCAGATACTGGGTGGTTGCACTGTGCCATATTTGAGCCTGTTTTCTTGCAGCTTCCCCAAGCATCAGTCAGGAGCAGTATTTTGTCTTCACTACTAGTATGAGATACACTCAGTGGTTGTATTATACATTATTAGTGCCATATTGTGTGATGATTTCTCTACCATTATGTCTGAGAATGATAATGATATACACATTTCTGTGCCCATCCTGCTATCGTGCAGGGCATGTGCTGCAGGTTTAAGTGAGGGAGAGATGGTACAGGATGGATTTTGTGTGGTGTTATAATCTCGGTCACCATGCAGGATCTCCCTTGAGCTTCCTTTCCTCAGGTCCTGACATTGCGGGCCATTTGGCTGTACCAGCTGTTTTCCCCGCTATGGGGTCACCACAGCAGTCTGTTACTCCCTCACAGGGATTGCCCCAAAAGGTTACAGCCAAGCATGTACCTCCTGTGTCTCCACCATGGGTAGTTGTTCTCTCTACCACAGTGCAGAGCTTGGCAGCCACCTCTACTGCCCTTCAGGCCATGTTACAGGGTGAAAAACTCCTTAAGCCTGCTAAGCGTCATATGCCGTTATCTCAGTCCACACTATGTACTGAGTCTGAGATGTCATTTGATGACGGAGAGATTGTGGATGCTTCTGACTCCCTTCCGCAGGAGGTAGAAACTTGGTCTAAGATTAATATTCCTGCTCTTATATGAGCTGTGCGTTCTGCCTTAGTCATAGAGGAAGAAGAACATCCAGCTCCTCGGCCTAAATATGCTGTGTTCAAGCAGATAAATGTTACTTCTGCAGAACTTCCTTTATAAGATCAGCTAGTTGATCATATGGCGGCGGCATGGCAATCGTCTGGGAAATGCTACCAGCCTCAAAGACGCCTGGCTTACTGTTACCCTTTTCCGGAGGAACATTGTGCTAAATGGGAACCACCTCCTGCCGAGGATTCTCATGTTACGCGCTTAATTAGGAGTGCTACATTGCCTTTGCCCTCCATTTCTTCCCTTAAAGATCCTACGGTTAGGAAAGTGGAAGTTTGCCTGAAATCAATATACTCTCTTTCAGGAGCTGCTGCCCGACTGTCCATGGCTATCTCATGGGTGGCCAAGGCTATGGAGCAGTGGGCTGATTCCCTTGAGGACAACTTCCCTACCAATGTTTCTAGTAATCAGGTGACGCTGGTTGGTAACATCAGAGATGCGGCCGCATATATTGGGGAAGCTGCTCTGGATGTCAGTCTCCTGACTTCCAGAGTCTCGGCTGCTGCTGTGTCAGCTCGCCGTTCCCTGTGGCTGCTCTCTTGGAGCGCGGACGCTGCTTCTAAGCAGGGTTTAGAAAGCTTGCATTATAATGGTAAAATCTTGTTTGGTCCTGACTTGAACAAGATTGTGGACACATTGGCAGCAGCTAAGTCTGCGTTTCTGCCTTCCACGTCTACTTCTCCAAAGCCACGGGCCTCTTTCTTTTGGTCCTTTCGGCCCCAAAGAAAGCCTAAAGGACAATCCTTTCCTAGGCAGTCTGCTCCCAAGACGACTGCCAAGCCCAAGAAACAGGCCTAGAATACAAGACGTCTGGCTTCCAAGTTCGAAGATAAGCCCTCAGCCCGACGAGACGGGCCTCCCCCTGGGGGTACCCAGGATGGGAGGCAGACTTCTTCTTCAGTTCCCACAGTGCTTGTGTTAGACCACCACGGACACTTGGGTAAGAGAAGTGATCTCCCACGGGTACACCCTCTCATTTCTCAGAAGGCCTCCCCACCAGTTTTTCTGCACGGACCTTCTTTAAGACGGGGACAAAGGCCTTGCAGATCCAGAAAGCCAAACAGTCCTTGCTCCAAGCAGGGGTCATAGTATGGGTCATAGTACGGGTCCCGTTACCTCAGAGGGGGACGGGTTATTACACTACTCTCTTTCTGGTTCAAAAGCAGAATCTGCCTATCTTCAATCTCAAATCCATGAACAAATTCCTCAGAGTCCCTCTGTTCAGAATGGAAACCCTACACTCCATCATACTGGCTATGGAACCTGGGGATTTTATGGTATCGCTGGATATTCGGGACACGTAGCTACATGTACAGATTACTCACTCTCACCAGTGTTATCTCCGGTTTGCTGTACAACACCAGCATTTCCACTTTCGGGCTCTGCCTTTTGGCCTGTCTACTGCACGACGGGTGTTAACCAAGGTTATGGCTATCATGGCGGCCCATCTGCGGGGGCAGGGTGTCCGACTGCTACCATACCGGGACGACCTCCTGTTGGCAGGGTCTCCACCACCAGCTGCAGCTAGCGATTTCTGTTCTTCAGACACACGGATGGTTAATCATTTGGAAGAAGTCATCCCTAACTCCATCCCAGAGGATGCTCCATCTGGGAGCCCTGACAGCAGAGGATCTTTCTGACAGCAGACAAGATCTCCAGCTTACAGATGCGAGTACGTAGATGTCTCCACAGTCGCCGGGTGTCAATCCACTCAGTGATGCAGGTTCTAGGGTCTATGGTGTCGACATTCGACATGGTGGAATATGCTCAGTTTCATTCCAGGCCTCTGCAGAAACTGATCCTCTCCAGGTGGAATGGATTACCCCATCAGATAAAGGCACAGACGATGGTGCTCTCTCCGGAAGTTTGTTTGCCCCTGTCTTGGTGGCTACAGACGTTTCATCTAACCAATGGGCGCCCCTTTTGGATTCCGGACTGAGTGATCCTGACAACGGATGCCAGTCTCCGGGGTTGGGGCGCAGTAACCGGTCTGCAATGTTTTCAGGGTCATTGGACGACAGGCGAATCAGCCCTGCCAATCAACATATTGGAACTTTGGGCAATCTACAGGGCCCTCAAACTGGCCAGACATATACTTCACGGGAAACCCATGCAAGTTCAGTCAAACAACACCACAACCGTGGCGTACATCAACTGTCAAGGAGGTACTCAAAGTCAGACAGCAATGACCGAGGTGTCATGCATCCTGACATGGACGGCAGGTCATCTCTCAGCCATATCGGCAGTGTTCATTCCAGGAGTTCTCAATTGGGAAGCGGACTTCATCAGCCTTCACAATGTACATCCCGGGGAATGGTCTCTTCACCAAGAGGTGTTTCAACTCCTAGTGGACAAGTGGGGCCTTCCAGAAGTAGACCTCATGGCCTCCCGACACAATCACAAACTGCCTGTGTACGGGCCCAGGACAAGAAATGCCGAGGCTATCTTGGTAGACGCTCTGTCAGTCAAGTGGACTTTCAAGTTTGCATACCTGTTTCCTCCAGTCTCACTGCTTCCTCGAGTTCTTCAAACAAGACGGAGACACTGTCCTGCCGGTGGCACCAGCTTGGCCCAGACGCCGCTGGTACTCAGATCTGCAGAGTCTCTCTGCAGGGCCCTCCCTTTGAACACTTGGATTCAGTGGATCTCAAATGGTTGACGGCAAAGACACTGTTTCTTCTGGCTATTGCTTCTACTAGAAGAGTGTTGGATTTAGGGGAGCACTCCTGTCGCTCCCCGTTTCTGATATTTCACCAGGACAGGGCTGTGCTTCGGACTCTGGTTTCCTTCCTAAGGTTGTTTCTAGTTTCCACATTAATGAGGAAATTATAGTTCCGGCCTTTCAATCTCCAGTCCTCTCAGCAGGTGAGGCCTCTTGGGATGTGATCCGTGCCATCAGGATTTATGTGGACCGTACCTGTTCCCTTCGGAAATCGGACTCCTTATTTGTCCTATATGGATTTCACAAGAAGGGTTGGCCAGCCAATAAGCAAACGTTGGCTAGATGGCTTTGTATGGCTATCTCAGAGGTTTACACTCCGGAGGGCCTTCCTGTTCTTCCCTTCTGTTAAGGCTCATTCTACTTGACCTGTGGGTCCCTCACGGGCAGCTCGCCGTGGTGCATCGGCTGTTCAGCTGTGTAAGGCGGCCACGTGGTCTTCTGTCCAGATCTTTCTAAGGTTCTGTGCATTTGATACCTTTGCTGGATTCTCCTCTCAGCGCAGGAGCGTCCCCACCCTTAAAAGGACTGCTTTGGGACATCCCGAAGGTCTTCCTGTGGACCCTATGGACCCTGAAGAAGAAAATGAGTTATGATAAGAACTTACCTTTAACTCTCTTTCTTCGAAGTCCATAGGGTCCACAGGGCACCCACCCTGACTCACCTGGCTTCAGATGGGCTTTGTTCTGGTTGCAGGTTTTCAGTCTCCTTTGTGAGAATGTGATTCTTGAGTGTTCCAGACTTCCTTCTCCTCCTCCTCCTACGGCCTTTGGCTTGTTACGAATTGAGGTGCCTCTGGCTCGGGGGCGGGGTATAGGGAGAGTGGACCCGGTGCATCCTTGGAGTTAAAAATTTTACTGCGTAGTGCCTGGATTTCCTATCAATCATCTTCATGCCAAGGTCTCCCTGTGGACCCTATGGACTTCAAAGAAAGAGAGTTAACAAAGGTAAGTTCTTACCATAACTCTCATTATTTCTATTTCAAAGACCATATTAATCTTGTGCTGCGAGTGCTGCATAGGTCAGTGATGTCACATTTCCTCCTGCACACATTGCTGGTGACTTCTGGCACATAACAGTCTCCCATGATGTCATTAAAGGCCCGCGCTCTCCTGCAGACCGCTGCTGCCCTCGCTCCCCACATGTACGAGCCGCATTTCAACTTCGCTTCTCTCTCTGATAAGGTGAGATGTGTGTTTGTATTGTCAGTGTAAATGTCGTCTTAGGGATGGGGCAGTGGCATATAGAGGAGGGTCATGTCTCACAGTCTCTTAGTGCTGTAGGCGCCTCTTGCCCTGGTGGTCCTGACTCGTGGCGCAGCCTGTTCATCCGTGCCGTATAGCTGATACTACTTGTACATTTACTTGTGTTAGTTGTGGAGCTGGTGCTAAAGGAGAATTCAGGAAGATGAAGATTTTATCAGTGAGCTTCCTACTACCTAACTGGGGAGATTCAATTAGCTAATTACCTGCGCCAGGCGATTCAATTAGAGGGGTTACCCAGCTGCTAATTACCTGCGCCAGGGGATACAATTAGACGGGTTTACCCAGCTGCTAATTACCTGCGCCAGGGGATACAATTAGACGGGTTTACCCAGCTGCTAATTACTTGCGCCAGGCGATACAATTAGAGGGGTTTATCCAGCTGCTAATTACCTGCGCCAGGGGATACAATTAGGGGGGTTTACCCAGCTGCTAATTACCTGCGCCAGGGGATACAATTAGGGGGCTTTGCCTAGCGGCTAATTACCTGCGCCAGGCGATACAATTAGACGGGTTTATCCAGCTGCTAATTACCTGCGCCAGGGGATACAATTAGACGGGTTTACCCAGCTGCTAATTACCTGCGCCAGGGGATACAATTAGAGGGGTTTACCCAGCTGCTAATTACCTGCGCCAGGGGATACAATTAGCTGGGTTAACCCAGCTGCTAATTACCTGCGCCAGGGGATACAATTAGGGGGCTTTGCCTAGCGGCTAATTACCTGCGCCAGGGGATACAATTAGGGGGCTTTGCCTAGCGGCTAATTACCTGCGCCAGGGGATACAATTAGGGGGCTTTGCCTAGCGGCTAATTACCTGCGCCAGGGGATACAATTAGGGGGCTTTGCCTAGAGGCTAATTACCTGCGCCAGGGGATACAATTAGGGGGGTTTATCCAGCTGCTAATTACCTGCGCCAGGGGATACAATTAGGGGGCTTTGCCTAGAGGCTAATTACCTGCGCCAGGGGATACAATTAGAGGAGTTTATCAAGCTGCTAATTACTTGCGCCAGGCGATACAATTAGACGGGTTTACCCAGCTGCTAATTACCTGCGCCAGGGGATACAATTAGACGGGTTTACCCAGCTGCTAATTACTTGCGCCAGGCGATACAATTAGAGGGGTTTATCCAGCTGCTAATTACCTGCGTCAGGCGATACAATTAGAGGGGTTTATCCAGCTGCTAATTACCTGCGCCAGGGGATACAATTAGGGGGGTTTACCCAGCTGCTAATTACCTGCGCCAGGGGATACAATTAGGGGGCTTTGCCTAGCGGCTAACTACCTGCGCCAGGCGATACAATTAGACGGGTTTATCCAGCTGCTAATTACCTGCGCCAGGGGATACAATTAGACTGGTTTACCCAGCTGCTAATTACCTGCGCCAGGGGATACAATTAGAGGGGTTTACCCAGCTGCTAATTACCTGCGCCAGGGGATACAATTAGCTGGGTTTACCCAGCTGCTAATTACCTGCGCCAGGGGATACAATTAGGGGGCTTTGCCTAGCGGCTAATTACCTGCGCATGGGGATACAATTAGGGGGCTTTGCCTAGCGGCTAATTACCTGCGCCAGGGGATACAATTAGGGGGCTTTGCCTAGCGGCTAATTACCTGCGCCAGGGGATACAATTAGGGGGCTTTGCCTAGAGGCTAATTACCTGCGCCAGGGGATACAATTAGGGGGGTTTATCCAGCTGCTAATTACCTGCGCCAGGGGATACAATTAGGGGGCTTTGCCTAGAGGCTAATTACCTGCGCCAGGGGATACAATTAGGGGTGTTTATCCAGCTGCTAATTACCTGCGCCAGGGGATACAATTAGGGGGGTTTACCCAGCTGCTAATTACCTGCGCCAGGGGATACAATTAGAGGGGCTTTGCCTAGCGGCTAATTACCTGCGCCAGGGGATACAATTAGGGGGCTTTGCCTAGAGGCTAATTACCTGCGCCAGGGGATACAATTAGGGGGCTTTGCCTAGCGGCTAATTACCTGCGCCAGGGGATACAATTAGGGGGCTTTGCCTAGAGGCTAATTACCTGCGCCAGGCGATACAATTAGAGGGGTTTATCCAGCTGCTAATTACCTGCGCCAGGGGATACAATTAGGGGGGTTTACACAGCTGCTAATTATCTGCGCCAGGGGATACAATTAGGGGGCTTTGCCTAGCGGCTAATTACCTGCGCCATGGGATACAATTAGGGGGCTTTGCCTAGCGGCTAATTACCCGCGCCAGGGGATACAATTAGGGGGCTTTGCCTAGAGGCTAATTACCTGCGCCAGGCGATACAATTAGAGGGGTTTATCCAGCTGCTAATTACCTGCGCCAGGGGATACAATTAGGGGGGTTTACCCAGCTGCTAATTACCTGCGCCAGGGGATACAATTAGGGGGCTTTGCCTAGCGGCTAATTACCTGCGCCAGGGGATACAATTAGGGGGCTTTGCCTAGAGGCTAATTACCTGTGCCAGGGGATACAATTAGAGGGGTTACCCAGCTGCTAATTACCTGCACCAGGGGATACAATTAGGGGGGTTTACCCAGCTGCTAATTACCTGCGCCAGGGGATACAATTAGGGGGCTTTGCCTAGCGGCTAATTACCTGCGCCAGGGGATACAATTAGGGGGCTTTGCCTAGAGGCTAATTACCTGCGCATGGGGATACAATTAGAGGGGTTACCCAGCTGCTAATTACCTGCGCCAGGGGATACAATTAGGGGGCTTTGCCTAGTGGCTGATTACCTGCGCCAGGGGATACAATTAGGGGGCTTTGCCTAGAGGCTAATTACCTGCGCCAGGGGATACAATTAGGGGAGTTTGCCTAGCGGCTAATTACCCGTGCCAGGGGATACAATTAGGGGAGTTTGCCCTACACGGGAAACCTGTAGATTAATTTTATGCAGAATCGATGGGTTAAGAAACTTGCTAATTAATTGAATAGCTATTCCCGAGTGGTACGATCAGTTAGCTGCGGGGCATATCCCACGGTTAATTGAATCCCCCCCCCTCCAATATGTACTGATGCCTGGGGCTCCCATCAACATGGTGACAACTGTGACACCCCCATAAGAGCCTGTAATATATATACTGTCCCCAATGCACCTGCACTCCCTCCATTATCTCTGACCTTACCTTACAGATCGGAGACCTCCAGAGCAGTTACGTTGCCGCTCAGAAGTCAGAGTCTGCCTTCCCCGACCACGTGGAGACTCAGCAGCTCATGAAGAAGTTGAGGCAGCATTTTGCAGCAATCTGAAGCCGGTTGTGGCCCCGAGTTTGGTCATACAGCCGCTATGTAGTGTTACCAGCAGTGTACAGGGTAGGACGTGATAAGGGACCATTGTGTTAGCACTTACACACATAGAGCAGCCCTTCCCCTCTAGGTATGGTGTCTTGCAGGACACATGCCATGTGTAGGATGATATAGTGCATGGTGGTATAAAAGGGCATTGCAGAAAGTTCAGCGTTTTATTATTCCCCATTGTCTGTATCTAACTTGTGACATTTATTGTGTGTAAGCAAAGAATAGACATGTTGATGATCTCCTGTTTTATTGTCCAGTACCCATGGGCCCATGTACTGATATGGTGACGTGATGGCCGTTTATGCAGCAATAACTGAGCCGTGTAGGATCCCGAATGCACAGCCGCTGGCTCTGTCCCATTGTTACCCTATGTATGCCGTGACCCTGCAGCCACTTCTACCACTGTAAGGTTTACCACTTTATGTAAGTCTGCTGGTGATCTCATCAATGTATGTCTGTATATAGCGAATAAAGCATTGTAGTATTCTGCAATGTCTCCGCCTGCCATATTTTATAATAAGGATCCTGGCCAGCTCCTGAGCCCATGAGTGGCTCCAGCCTGAGTGTGGCGTCCCCCCTCCTGCACAGGGGGAATAGCAGAAATACACCGTACACAGGTTCATCACAGCGGAAGCTCTGCTAAATCATTCATGAGAGCTTCCTTCACACTAAGGGAATAGAACGACAAACAAGCCATTTACTCAGAATGATTGTGTACAAGCCCATTATAGAGCGTGGAAGCCGTCATTTCTATCTCAGAGGGTTTAATGAGCATTAATAATGCATAAAGGCAAAGTATAACTTCTTTTCCTCTATTAGGAGTAACACAATATTGAGCTTTAAGACTCAGGATAACAATTTGTCTATGTACATGTCTATAGTATACGCACCTTACTCACTTCTTCATAACGCCCATTCTATTGTTTTGCTCTCAAATACTAAAATATTTATCTGGTAGCAATGTCTATAGTATACAGGGCCGGACTGGCCACCGGGCACTTCTGGCAAATGGCCTCCGGGCCGGCTCGAGGAGGGCAGTAGTGCGCCCGCCCTCCACCCCACGCTGTTGATACATGTTATGCGCTCGGGGAGGGAAGGGGTGGCGTTAGCGATGGGCAGAGACAGGGGCTGTCTGCCAGGGCTGAACTACAGCCCCAGTCCATCCCTGATGGTATATATCCACTAATTTAATTACTGTGCGCCTAATTCTGACTCTGCTGGTGTCAGATCTATTGGAGCAAATTTTTTCCTACCGCACATGTGTCCTGATTGTGTCAGTACAGAGTCACACCGCGCATGTGTCCTGCACTGTGGCTCACAGAAACCCTCCTTTCTGCCCATGCCAACAGTAAAGCATCCTGAGACCATTGATGTGTGGGGTTGCTTCTCAGACAAGGGAGTCTGACTGTCACGGCTACAGACACTTGAGACTCCTGTGAAGAGTCAGGCTTACTAGGTAGTATGAACTGAGGTGGTTTTAGGAATGACCTTTTCATGAAATATCACTAGCACGAAATAAAAGTAAATAGAATTTATTCAAGAATAAAAACTGTCAGACATGAGGCTAGGGCCTCAGGATAGAATGGAGGTCAATAACAGGGTTGAGCCCTGTATCGCGATGGAGGTCCGGAACTGGGTTGAGCCTTGAGATGTAACAAGATCCAGAACGAGGTTAAGCCCTGAGACGTAAAGAAGATCCGGAACATGCTTGAGCCCTGAGACGTGATGAGGGTCCGGAATTGGGTTGAGCCCTGAGACGTGATGAGGGTCCGGAATATGGTTGAGCCCTGACACGTGATGAGGGTCTGGAACTGGGTTGAACCCTGAGACTTGATGAAGTTCCGGAGCAGGGTTGAGCCCTGCAACGTAATGAAGGTCCAGAGCCGGGTTGAGCCCTGCGGCAGAATGAAGATCCGGAGCAGGGTTGAGGCCTGCAACGTAATGAAGGTCCGGAGCAGGGTTGAGCCCTGCGGCAGGATGAAGGTCCGGAGCAGGGTTGAGCCCTGCGATGTGATGGGGTTCCGATGAGGATAGACTAACGGTGAAGTTGACAACTGTAGAAGTAACCCCAGTGTCCGTATGAGTCAATTATAACAAGTAAACCAAATAGTGTAGCGTAGAATGGAATAGCAGTAATAGAGCAGGATAACATCGGAAAGACAATGGCAGTGCTGAGCTCTGTAGTGCAGCTGATAACCTGTATCAGAACTTGAACCGGAACACGAGCAGGAATGTAGCGAGGTCCACAGCACACACCAGTCACAGCGGGGATCTGGCAGGAGTCCAAGGAAGACCTGAAAGTAACGTTGCACAGACAATGAGGCATAGTTAGTATACTAGAGGTCTGTGATCCATAGGAAGTTCAGGACATGTGACCCAAATAGAATCACGTTTGGAATAATAAGCAATCAAGGAATCCAACAACCTGATGACACCTAAGAAACAGATGATCACTTTAACTCTCTGCACACTGCATGTATTGAACGCCAGCAACCAGGATAGATCCTCCAACGACCACAATGGAACTTCGGCAAGTGTAGTTTATCTTTATGTACTGAAATAGTCAAAGTCCTGACAGGGATCACTCACAATTTTGCCTAAGAACACAGCCATTAATAAAGAATGGTCCCAAAACATCCTCCAAGAGCAACTTCTTCCAACCATCCAAGGACAGTTTGGTGATGAACAATGCCTTTTCCAGCATGATGGAGCACTTTGCCATAAGGCAAAAGTGATAACTAAGTGGCTCGTGGAACAAAACATCAAAATTGTGGGTTAATGGCCAGGAAACTCCCCAGACCTTAATCCCATTGAAAACTTGTGGTCAATCCCCAAGAGGCGGGTGTACAAACATAACCCACAAATTCTGATAAACTCCAAGCATTGATTAGGCAAGAATGGGCGGCCATCAGTCAGTATGTGGCCTAGAAGGTGAGTGACAGCATGCCAGGGCGAACTGCAGAGGTCTTGAAAAAGAAGGGTCAACACTGCAAATATTGACTCATTGCATAAACTTAATGTAATTGTCAATAAAAGCCTTTGACACTTATATAAAGCTGTAATGTTACCTCAGTATACCATAGTAACATCTGACAATTATGTAATGCTGTAATTATACATCAGTATACCATAGTAACATCTGACACTTTTACCTCAGTATACCATAGTAACATCTGACACTTATGTAATGTTACCTCAGTATATCATAGTAACATCTGACACTTATGTCATGCTGTAATGTTACCTCAGTATATCATAGTAACATCTGACACTTATGTCATGCTGTAATGTTACCTCAGTATACCATAGTAACATCTGACACTTATGTCATGCTGTAATGTTACCTCAGTATATCATAGTAACATCTGACACTTATGTCATGCTGTAATGTTACCTCAGTATACCATAGTAACATCTGACACTTATGTCATGCTGTAATGTTACCTCAGTTTACCATAGTAACATCTGACACTTATGTCATGCTGTAATGTTACCTCAGTATATCATAGTAACATCTGACACTTATGTCATGCTGTAATGTTACCTCAGTATACCATAGTAACATCTGACACTTATGTCATGCTGTAATGTTACCTCAGTTTACCATAGTAACATCTGACACAAAGGTCTAAAAACACTGAAGCCGCAAACTTTGTGAAAACCAATACTTGTCAGTCTCACAACTTTTGGCCATGGCTGTATATATAGTGTAATGGGGTGTAGAAATGAGAATTCAGACAGGCAGGTACTCAGTAAAGCAGTGTCTTTTATTGCAGCAGACACTGCACTTTAGCATACATGAGCTTAGGCCTGGACACATAACACAAATACAGTGCATCCGGAAAGTATTCACAGTGCTTCACTTTTTCCACATTTTGTTATGTTACAGCCTTATTCCAAAATGGAATAAATAAATTTTTGTCCTTAAAAAATTCTACACGCAATACCCCATAATGACAATGTGTAAAAGTTTTTTTGAGATTTTTGCAAATTTAATTAAAAAAAAAACTAAGAAATCACATGTACATAAGTATTCACAACCTTTGCCATGAAGCTCAAAATTGAGCTCAAGTACATCCTGTTTCCACTGATCATCCTTGAGATGTTCCTACAGCTTAATTGGAGTCCACCTGTGGTAAATTTAGTTGATTGGACATGATTTTGAAAGACGTACACCTATCTATATAAGGTCCCACACTTGACTGTGATTATCAGAGCACACACCAAGCATGAAGTCCAGGATTGTCTTGAGGCACAAATCTGGGAAAGGGTACAGAAAAATGTCTGCTGCTTTGAAGGTCCCAATGAGCACCGTGGCATCCATCATTCATAAATGGAAGAAGTTCAAAACCACCAAGACTCTTCCTAGAGTTGGCCGGCCGTCTAAACTGAGCGATCGGGGGAGAAGGGCCCCAGTCAGGGAGGTGACCAAGAACCTGATGGTCACTCTCAGAGCTACAGCATTCCTCTGTGGAGAGAGGAGAACCTTCCAGAAAAACAACCATCTTTGCAGCAATCCACCAATCAGGCCTGTATGGTAGAGTGGCCAGACGGAAACCACTCCTTATTAAAAAGCACATGGCAGCCCGTCTGGAGTTTGCCAAAATGCACCTGAAGGACTCTCTGGTCTGATGAGACAAAGAGTGGACTCTTTGGCATGAATGCCAGGCGTTATGTTTTGAGGAAATCAGGCACCACTCATCACCAGGCCAATACCATCCCTACGGTGAAGCATGGTGGTGGCAGCATCATGCTGTGGGGATGCTTTTCAGTGGTAGGAACTGGGAGATTAGTCAGGATAGAGGGAAAGATGAATGCAGCAATGTACAGAGACATCCTGGATGAAAACCTGCTCCAGAGCGCTCTTGACCTCAGACTGGAGCGACGGTTCATCTTTCAGCAGGACAACGACCCTAAGCACACAGCCAAGATATCAAAGGAGTGGCTTCAGGACAACTCTGTGAATGTCCTTGAGTGGCCCAGCCAGAGCCCAGACTTGAATCCGATTGAACATCTCTGGAGAGATCTGAAAATGACAGTGCACCGACGCTTCCCATCCAACCTGATGGAGCTTGAGAGGTGCTGCAAAGAGGAATGGGTGAAACTGCCCAAAGATAGGTGTGCCAAGCTTGTGGCATCATATTCAAAAAGACTTGAGGCTGTAATTGCTGTCAAAGGTGCATCTACAAAGTATTGAGCAAAGGCTGTGACTACCTATGTACATGTGATTTCTTAGTTGTTTTTTTTTTAAATAAAATTAGCAAAGATCTCAAAAAAACTTTTTACACATTGTCATTTATGGGGTATCGTGTGTAGAATTTTGAGGACAAAAATGAATTTATTCCATTTTGGAATAAGGCTGTAACATAACAAAATGTGGAGAAAGTGAAGTGCTGTGAATACTTTCCGGCTGCACTGTAAACAAATAAAGTAAATATCCCAGCGCTTCTTGTGCTTAGCAGTCAGCAGTGGCTTGCAGCCACAATTGGCCATGCTCTGCCAGCCCCTTTCCCTGGCACTACAACACTTAATCCTACTACCTGACCGCTAGACAGCATCAGGGCAAAGAGATCAGGTGTGTGTTTTAAACTCTTCCTCTGCTGCTCAGTGATGAGTTGCAGCTGGGTCTGTGCAACTTTGAAAACATGGAGTTCAACACCTTCCTTGCTGCAAACTGGACTGGGTTCACTCTAGACTCCCTTGGAGGGAGCTGATCCCACGGGAATGTGGGCAATTCAGGTGAGAGACAACCCCTCTCACCACACTGTGTATATATATTATAGAACATGTAGAGGGGTACTCGCAATTCCAATACGATCGTGCCAGGGTGCCTTCCTTGGGATAATGTAGAGATGCGCGGTCTGTTAAAAACAGCAACAGGCAGCACTCCACGGGCTTTATTAATAAAGTCATCTTTCTTTATTTATAAAGGCCGTGGAGTGCCGCCTGTTGCTATTTTTAACAGACCTCGCATCTCTCTCTCTCTCTCTCTCTCTCTATACACACACACAAGGATGGATGCATTTTTTATATTTATAAATGAAAAATATACAAACAAAAGGGTGTGGCTTGGCTGTTGCAGAGAGCGGATGTGCCTTCCATCAGCTCCCGCAGCCACGCCGATGTTAAGGCGGTTTTCGGGGGACCTCCCTACCCCCAAACCTGTGATACACTGCTGCCGGTGTCACTGGTCGGCTGGTCCTCCTCCGCCATGCTCTGGCAATCTCTGCAGCTCCCCGTCCAGCCGGGGGCCTACGGCTAGGTGAAGCCATGGCCTCGATTTGAATATCCCGGCTGCTGCATCCTGCTACTGGCGGTCTCTTCCTCCGCATGACCTCAGACGCCACTGACCGCCTGCCTCTTCCCTCCGGTTCTTATACAGGGCCAAGGAGAAGCTCTCGTGTGGCCCGTCTAGGAGGGAGCACCATACCCGTGTGGTGGGGAGCCCGGGACCCGCCTGCCATCTTGTGGAAGCCAGCTATCCATTAGGAGGCTGCCCTGAGCCTATACCACCTCTCTGCTCCAGGTACAAGCTGCCATACAGATACACACCCCCTAGGTTGGGGATATCCCTTGGACTCTCCCCCTGCTGCTTGTGACAACAGGCCCCCCCTGCAGTCTCACTTCCCCTACCTCATATACTACCCTGCCAAGTTCCAAGGTTTGCCCTGCACAGTAGTCAGCTTCTGAAGGGCTCCCAGTGTGGCTACTTCTACATAAACATTTCCTGTACTTGGATAGCTTTATTGCTTCTCCTGGTTTGGAGCTCCCACCTGTGGCTAATTGAAGACACTACAGTTCTTTACCTGCCTGCCTTTCTATTGTGCTCTGCCACTGCCGGATCACGGTCTGGACTAATCCATTTAGGAACATACTCCTCGACCTCTCCCCCGGCTGCCCTTTAATGTGACTTCAACTCCACTGAGCCCGGGACCTCATGTAAGCACTCCCTGTCCGCTATGCCGCTCCACTAACGGGAATGTAATCTTCGTCATCCAATTTATCCGCAGGGCTCTTTTGCTATGTAACTTCTATCCACTGTTCTGATGGGCAAGACAGGGGAAGGGTCGCAGAGTAAGACTCCCCGAAATCCACGAGACTGTACCACCCAACTGAATTTGCCCTCCTATTTATCCATTTCCCACAGTACGGACCCCTCTGAGGTTCCGCAAGGGGCCATCTCCAGTCCCTCAAAGCACATGGCTGCTGCCCCTGCCGCAAGCGATATTCAAGATCATATGCCTCAACTATGGGGTGAAATCACTGAGATATTGTCCCATGTGAAGTCGCTCCCTTCCGAGCAGGACATGCAAGAGCTTGAATCTCGGCTCCATGAGTCTCTGCAAACACAGATCTCTCTAGTACAAGCCGCCGAGGTCACCCATCTAGGCTCCCGTGTACTGACTATGGAAGAGGACAGAGATGCTGTACACTCGCAACTATCCCTGTTTCATGAGACGATCATGCAACAATCCTTGGACATGAGGGCCATGCAAAATAAGCTGGATGACTTGGACAGTAGGGACTGCAGAAATAATATTAAAATCCTAGGCCTTCCAGAAGATATTCCTCCTTCGGGCCTTATAGATGTCCTTAATAAGATCTTCGGGGAAATCCTGGATTTGGACCCAAAAGATTCCATTGAATTCGATAGAGCCCATAGAGCCCTCTGTCCGAAGGGTCCGGCGTCAGAACGTCCACGCGATGTGATATGCCGGATTCATTACTTCTCGCAGAAAGAGGACCTCCTTTGCAAGACCCGCAACTTGGAAGATGTAGAATTTAATGGTACTCGCCTGCAGATATTCCAGGATCTGTCGTGGCGTACGCTTCAGCAGTGTAGATTATTGAAGCCCCTTACAGAAGCGCTTCACAAGAAGGACATTAAATATAGATGGGGATTCCCACTTTCTCTTCAGGTTTCACACAATGGCGATCTTCTCAATCTCAAGACTCCCTCGGATCTTCCTGATTTCTGTTCAGCTTTGGGACTAGAAACTATAACTCTTCCTGATTGGCAGGCTCTTTCTCTTCCCAATATATTACCTCCCAACCTTCCGATAAGAGCCCGCTGGGAACAAGTTCAGCACCCCAAGAAGAAGTCTAGAGGAGAAGCTTCCCCCCGTGAGTCTGACCCCCCCCCGTGAACTACTGCAGGTTTGCCGTATACTTTTTTGCTCTATAACTTTACTGCATCTTCTTATATTTTTGTATATTTTGATGTTATTATTGTGAGTCAAACTGGTCCTTAGTGGGTTAATCACCAGGACTAGCCGTTAGAGCGAATATCTATTATTGGTATTGAATTTTGTCGGCAGTACTCCCTGGTCCTGCTGTCCCTTGTTTACTAGTTTCCTTATATGGGTTCTCACCTAATTATGCCGCTGCTCCGGCCATGTTCCCTTTTCACCCGTGTTGCCCCTCTGTTAGATTATTAGGGCAATCTCTCCCTAGTGGAGGATTGTCCTATTCTTTAGTTACGTTTAATGTCAGATATTTAGCAGTTAGCACTGTCTTTTTCTTATTGCTAATTTGTTTTTGTCCAGGATGACGAAGTTATTGCCCCCTAGTGTGCCCCCCACAACAGATTTTTTTTTTCCATGACATGGTCACCCTGGTGGTCCCCTTCTTGTCCAGATGTGGTTTTTCTAGGTTGCTAATGTTTTTATGTATATTTCAAATAGTAATTTTTTTTTCTTACTTTTTTTTTTTGTTTTACCCTTTTTTCTTCTACTTTTTTTTTTTCTTTTTTAATTTAGCTCCGGTCCCCTACAGCCTTTTATTTGTGTCCTTCTTTTTGATCTATGGCTGCCTCCCTTAGAATAATTTCTATTATTGCCAGGGGGCCAAATGTCCCTGAAATACGGGCAGGCCCTACGTTCCTTTCATGCCGAAAGGGCAGACATCGTACAAGAGACCCATTTCTGCCATTCTGATTCTGCCTCTCGCATTAGCAATCAGTTCTTCCCCACAGTTCATTATTGCAATTACACAATCTAAATCTAAGGGAGTGGCGATTTTGTTCGCTAAACATCTTCCTGTGTCTAATGTGGTTGCCCATAGATTGGAGGAGGGGAGGTGTTTGCTAGTTAAATGCACTGTATTTACCCAAGTATTTACCATTGTCAATATCTATGCCCCTAACCAGGGTCAGCCAGCCTTCCTTGAAAAGATATTTGATAGAGTCGCCTCTCTTCTAGAAGGTATCCTGGTGGTTGGCGGGGACTTGAATTGGGCCCTAGACCACCAAGTAGATGTGTCCTCTGGTCCTGCTGCCTTCCCAGTTCGCACGTCACGTAAGGTTAGGCGTCTTCTCCACACTCACCAGCTGTCCGATGTTTGGCGTATCCTTCACCCCACAAATAGAGACTTTACTCACTTCTCACACCCACATCAGTCCTATTCAAGGATAGATTATTTATTGTTAGCCAATAGATCTCTCCATTTAGTGCGGGATGCCTCCATAGGTCCGATAAGTTGGTCAGACCATGCTCCAGTCCTGTTGGATCCTTCTCTAGGGGTCTCTGACCCGTTTTGTAGAACTTGGTGTTTCAATGAATCCCAACTTGCAGAGGCTATTGACGGGTACATTGAGTATAATGTAACCCCTGATGTGTCGGGGCTTACTATTTGGGAAGCACATAAATGTGTTATTAGGGGGAAATGCATTCAGCTGGGTTCTTACTTGAAAAAACAAAGGGTTTGCCAGGTGGAGGATTTGTTGCAGAAGATACTGAATTTGGAGTCTACCCATAAGGCTTCCCTCTCTTCTGCTATTTATGTGGAGCTGGCTGCTGCACGCACGGCATTGAATACACTCCTCCTTGATAAAGTTAAATACTCTTTTAGGAAATGCCGTAGCAGATATTATAAATGGGGCAACAAACCCGGGAAAATGTTAGCCCGTGCACAGAGGGCTCTCTTTTATACCTTCTATTAAGGATGGAGGGGGTCTGGCTCTTCACGACACCAACAAGATTGCAGCAGCATTCTGTTCCTTAGACTCTTCCATTTACAATCTCCCTACTTCACCATCCTACCCCGATCCATTGGTGAGACAGAGGGCCATTAGTGACTATCTTGTTAGAGTAGGGTTCCCATGGCTGGCTAAACTTGAGTGTGAGGAGTTGGAGAGGCCTTTCACCATGCTTGAATTAGAGGAGGTTATCAAATCTACCCCTACTGGGAAGAGCCCAGGCCCCGATGGTTTTACTACAACCTATTACAAGGCCTTTAAGGATAGACTACTCCCATTACTACTGGAGGCCTTTAACACGGTCTCTGAACAGTCCCCTTTCTCTAGCCAGTCCCTAGAGGCCCACATTACAGTGATCCCTAAGGAGGGCAAGGACCCCTCCCTTTGTCCCAGCTACCGGCCGATTTCCCTCCTCAATGTTGATATCAAACTCTGTGCAAAACTTCTTGCAAATAGTTTAAAAGTGTTCCTCCCGTCTATCATACATAGCGATCAGGTTGGATTTGTTCCGGGTCGAGAGGCTCGGGACAACGCCTCTAAGATCCTTGCCCTTATTCATCATATCTCCACATTTAAGGTCCCAGCGATATTATTGTCCACTGATGCCAAGAAGGCGTTTGATTACATTGACTAGGGTTTCATGGCTGGTGTGCTGGGACATATGGCACTGGGTCCTGTCTTCTTTCAACGTACCCTCTTCCCTTTACCACTCCCCGTCAGCCAGGATTAAAGTCAACGGTTCCCTCTCTGAGTCCTTTGTTATTAACAACGGTACCAGACAGGGCTGGCCGTTGTCACCCCTGATTTTTATCCTCTGTATGGAGGCCTTGGCACGGTCTGTTAGGCTAAACCCCAATATTTCTGGTTTTGTTCTACAGGATCAGGAATATAAATTTGCCCTCTTCGCCGATGATTTACCGGCCACTATCACTTCCCCGATTACTTCCCTACCCAATCTCCTACAAGAGTTTAGGCTATTTGGTGACCTGTCTAATTTTAAGGTTAACTATACCAAATCAATTGCCTTAAATATTTATTCTCCGCCTCAAATGATAGCAGGACTTAAATCTGCTTTTCCCTTTGCCTGGCATGCCTCAATTAAAATATCTCGGAGTTGTCATTACTAGAGACCTTGGTCATTTGTTTGAAGCTAATTTCACTCCCCTTTTAGCCAGAATACGTTCAGATTTGCGATCTTGGAGAGCTTAGTCCCTTTTCATGGTTCGGGAGATTAGGCATTTTAAAAATGAATACTCTTCCAAAAATTCTGTATCTTCTGCAAACTAACTTTACCTATTAAGATACCCCAGCGATGGTTTATGGATATTCAGGCCCTTATTAGGGACTGGCCCTCATTCAGAGGCGGTCGCAAGAAGCGATCGCTCTCTCTGAATGAGGGCGGCCGCTTTCTTTTTTTTAGTGTGGCCTCCTTGTCGCTAGCTAAGCTGTGGGTTACCACCCACAGCTTAGCGACCGACCAGGTTGATGGTCGCGATGGGGCTTGCGACGAGACCCTAAGGTTGGGTCTCAGCAACCGCAAGCCCCAGGGAGCTTCCTGCTCTGATCAAGCAGGATGCTCCCCACTGACATCACTGATGATGTCAGTGCGGCCGCCCACAAAACGGTAGGCGTTCCTTAAGGAACGCCTCAGTTTTTTAAACCACCCCCCGGCCCACATACAAAACGGGGCGAGCTGTCGTTCAACATCGACAGCCGCCCCTTTTGTAGAGAGCTCCGGAGCAATATCGTTTCTCGCTCTGGGGCTTGCGCACGCGCAATGCCATCGACTCGGTTGCGAGCGCATCGGCGCTTCTGACCGGGTCTGAATGAGACCCTTTGTGTGGGGAGGGGGAGACCTCGTCTTAAAATAGATCTGCTCTACAGGACAACAAATAGAGGTGGCCTCCGGCTTCCCAGTATCCAGGGGTATTACCACGCATGCTTCCTGACTAGAATACTTGAATGGTCTAGAACTGATACGCCGAAGCAATGGGTTCAGATAGAAAGACAGGCTTTATTTTCATAGCCCCATTGCTCCCCCCCCCCCCCAGCTCTTCCCATCCTACCATTGGCCCTACGCTATCCTGTTGGAGGTCTCTTCGTAAGAGTCCCTCCATCTCATCTATGACTTTCCCATACTTGTCTTTTCTTTCAAATGTTCATTTTCTCCCTGGACTGGATCTTAAAGCTTTTCGTTGCTGGTTAGATGTGGGCCTCTTCCGAAATCGGACAGCTGGTGAATGGGGGCAAGATTGCATCATTTGCTGATATACAGAGCAAATGGAACCTACCTCAGGGAGAATACTGGCGATATCTTCAAGTGCACCGTTTCCTCCACTCTCTTAGCTCCTCCAGCACCCCTCATGCCACTCTAACGCCTTTCGAACTCCTATGTGCTGGCCCCTCTGCTCCCTCTCATACCATTTCGTTGATATACAATTTTCTCTCAGAAGATGCGAGTCTCCTTCTTCCACATTTCACTAAAACTTGGGATCTGGAGTTGGGTAGGAATGTGGGGGAGGCCAACTGGGCTAAAATATTTAATTTTGCACATGTTTTCTCACCTAGCGTTGGTGTTCGGGAGACCCAATACAAGTGAATATCCCATTGGTACAGGTGTCCGGATACTCTTTCCAAGATGGGGATTGGTGTGCCCAATATTTGCTGGCGGTGTTCCAAAGCCCCTGGCAACCATTTCACATATGGTGGCAATGCACCCTTCTCGGTCAGAGGTTCTTAGACTTTCCGCTATTATTATAGGAGAACCGGTTCCTGCTGACCCGTTGTTTTGGGTATTCCATCTGTCCCTTGTCCCTACCTCGAGATATAAAAAAAATCTGTTATGTCACCTAAACAACGCTGCTAAATCAGTCATACCGGTAAGGTGGTGCTCCTCCTCTCCTCCAACAGTTAGGGACTGGTTTACCAACATTTATTTCTATATGGACATGGAAGATATTTTATCTTCTGTGGATGGGAACTATCCAGTTTTCAGGGATACTTGGTTCCGCTGGTTGGAGTTCAAGGACTCGAAGACCTAAGGGTATATTATCGCATCTCACCCTTCCTAATACCTCCTTATGGTTTGTGGATCCTTCTCGTCCTCGGCCAATTGGTTTGGGCAATGAAGTGGTTCTAGGCGGACTGCATTTTCTTTCTCTTTTGTTCACTGTGGGATTTGGAGCTGTTCACCCCCCACCCCCTCACCCTTTTTTTTTTGCTCTGATTTTGTTTTGATTTATTTAGAAACTATTTTGTATGACTCAGTGATTTTTTTTTTTTTTTTACTCTGTATTTAGATGTTTCTACTTTCTGTGTGTCTGTTGGTTGATATATACAGCCAAAATTGTTTTTGTAAATTTGTTTATTATAAACTAAGAAAAACTATTTGCACTAAAAATATACAAACTGCAGCACCTTCACACTCTGCTCTCCCCTCAGTGAAACACCCTAACACCACACAGAGCCCAGGATCACCCGGCCCAGCCTTCCTTTCTGTGGTCTCCCGTCTCCTGGAGCCTAGTGAAGAGTGAGAGTCTCGTGCGATTATGATGTCATCCTCTAACGAGGCTCTCACCCTTCAACAGGCTTGGAAACCATTAGCTCCGCCGCGGCATGGTGGCTGGGAGTTAGTTTAATTTAATAGAGGTAAGTTGTTTTTGTAATAGAAAGGTAAGAAACCAAAAAAACGGTTACTTGTGTGTGCTTCGGCCCAGGTAATCAGTAAAAGGCCCGCCACGCAGCGCCCCTGGCTATTGCAAATTATTTCAACCAACATTACCCAATTAGGCCACCCATTACTCACAGTGCAGTTGCCAAATGTAAAGAAACTGGATCAGTTACAGATAAACCAAAAAGTGGACGACCAAAAACTGTTACAGATGAAGCAACAACAACTGCTGTCCTGGCGTCATTTTCATAGAGCCCACAACGTAGGGTTACCTGAAGGAACGTGTTTATGCTGTGAGGATACAAGATCATTATCATCTGCAACAACGAATTGTTGATGCCTGTGCTCAGACTCAGCCAGACATGGTGGTCAGGGTTCATCAGGAATGGGAATAGGGAATCGCAGTAACACGGCAACATGGGGGACAGCTCCTCCAACATACACTATAAACTTTGTTAAAACCCGAGAATGAATAAAGATATGTTAAAACGAAGAACCCCATTGTTTTTCTTATACAATTCTGCACCTGTTTGATATGTCACATGACTACCTTCCCAATTAAAAAAAAATAGACTTGCATCCAAGATGTCTGACTTCAAGATGGCCACCATACTAGTGACATACCCTGAAAAGTTTTCCCCCCCTCCCATATCATATGTGTAGACACTGGATTAATATTTCCTTACCATAACTTTCCACACTTATGGACCACCCTGTAGATTAATCCACATTGGTGCATTTTAAAAGCTCAAAATCAGGTTTTTCAGTTTTATAGTGCGTTGACTAAAAGAACCTCCTTAGTGTGTCACAGTCATTTCACTGGGAGGCTGCCAAATCCCTGCCCCCTCATCTGCCGGCCTTAGGGAGAGGGACTGTTCTGGGAATGATTCCACGTGTTACATGGGTGTTGCTTTATTTCAAATAATAGTAGTCAATTCAGTGTCATAAATCAACTCTGAAATAACTTTGTGGAACAAACTAGTAAACACTAGGGCTGTATTATTATGTAAGTGTTTGATAGTGTCCACTAGTATAAACTAATGTGGATTACAGGGGCTGTGTGGCCACAAGGTGGCAGTATGGGATCTCCTATCCAGAACCTCTAGGAATATTGGGATATCTCATAAACATCCAGTTCCAGGAAGACAAAGGTCCCTGGATTGGTATTTGGGTGCGTACACAACAGAAAGTCACAGACCAGGGAAATACAGGAACCTGTGCATTGTTACCATGTGGAGTCCTGCAGTGTCTGTATGCATCTCCTGGGCTTATTCTCTGTTCCTGCTGCTGTGCAGTGGGGTCCTCATTGCCTTTCTTATCTACTGTGCCTATGTGAAGTACGTACACATGAAGTATGACCATATCCCAGGCCCCCCGCGATCCAGGTCAGTAACAGAATCATTATGAACCAGGTGTTCGCTGGTTTCTGAAATTGTTTTAAAAAGTATAAAACTGTGATCTAACCCGCACACACACATACAAGTGTCATTTTTGGAACAAATGTTTATGGGGAACAGAGTTTGTGCTTAGAGCGGTGGTTCCCAAACTGTGCTGTGGCACCCTGGGGTGCCTCGGGACACTTGCATGGGTGCCCCAGGTTGGTGGTCCAGCACCAAATCAAATAATTTATGGTCAATGTAATGTAAATATGTGGACATACAGAAGCACGTCCCTGTCCTCACCACATAACTGAGCCTAAGGATGACCTATAAGCACAATTTACTTCACTACTACATTTTTTCTGAATTTCTCAATAACAAACGTTTGGCTTAGGGGTGATGTGATAACAATACTGATACTCTAGGGTGCCACGATAACAATACTGATACTCCAGGGTGCCGTGATAACAATACTGATACTCCAGGGTGCCGTGATAACAATACTGATACTCCAGGGCGCCGTGATTCAAAAAAGTTTGGGAACGTCTGACTTAGAGGTCAAAATGTTGACACTTTAGTAATTTGTATGACAGTAAGAGAAGCTCCAGCACTCTGCAGAGGTACCTCCCTTCCCTGCCCCCTGTTCCTCCCCTCCTTCCCCCTCTGTCTGTTATCGTTCATTTGTCCAATGCCCTTTGATGCCTTGTTGGTGACGTATTGTCAGTCTGTATGTTATCACAGTGTATGTTTCTGAGTTAACCGTTACATTTTTGTTGTAGGCTCTGAATACAGATAAAATGATACATATATATCAAAATAAATCATTTCTTACAGTTAAGGTGCCCACACACATACCGACTTGCTCCCAATCAGCCAATGTACACGATTTCCCCTGAACTCTCCCTGAACTCTCCCCAGGCAGTCGTGGTCACGATATGGAGTTAAAAATGTCCAATCTGACTTAAGATCTATCTTGCAGCCAGTGCATTGTATCCCAGATTGGCTAATCTGCCCTACAGCACGGCAGATCTGAAGATGCGATGTACGACGAGCGGGGACGCGCATCGGCATCGTGATCAAGTGTAGAAACTCACGATTTGGCCATTTTTTACATGATCTGTCGTCACGATTCGTCGAAATCGGCCAAATTGGATGAAAAGTCTGTATGTGTGTGGGCACCTTAAGACTTCATCAGGACAAAGTTTGAGTGATGAAATACATAGGGGTGTAATTTGGCACGGTAGGACTTGATGTTGAAAGATGCTGTGCTGTACTTGCCATACATGCTAATTTTATCTGTGTAAACTGTGGTATTTACTGTGTGACTGTCACCTGTGGTACGCATTTTATGACCTGTTTATTAATGATTTATAAATACATTGTATTGTGTACTATGGAGTGCCCCCTCTATCTCTTAATATAGCGTTCCCGCTAGGCTGTTTCAGCGGGGTGCCGCGCCCTGCCATATTTCTGAAGGGCAGAAAGCACCCTGACCTCCAGCGCGACGCCCCACTGAAACAGCCTGCAGGTTCTGTCCTCCACCCGAAGGCCGCAGTATCCCACGCAGAGGCGGGCTGGGCCAGGTGGCAGGGTGACAGATGTCCCCCGGGCCGGTCCCATTTTTAACACTCTGGGCTGGCCACTGGTCCTTGCAGAATGGGCTACGCTTGGCAATGCTTTGGAATAGTGCACCGACCCACTTGATCCGCTGTCTCTGGTCTGAGTCTCTTCTCCCCCCTACCTGCTGTCTGAAGGCAAGCGGCAATGTCATGCAGCATGCCTGGCTCCAGCAGTCCCGTCACTGAGTCAGTGTCTCTCTCTAATGCTCAGCCGAAGGGTCACCGAGAGGGGGGCTGACACCGCCCCCCCCTCCTACCTAGTATCTATCTGTATGTACTGGGAGACTGCTCAGTTCTACTAAGCAGGAGCAGTCTCCTCTGTCTGTGGGGGGAGTGGAGGGTAGTGATCACAATGATCGCGCGCGCACCCCAACCCCTCCTCGATTTGTGCAGTGCAAAAAAGCTTCCCCCCCAGGGGGCGTGGCCACGCCTCCCATGAATTGGCCACGCCTCCTTCAGCTTTCTACGGACACCTGATTAAACGGTGGTGATACCTGACTTCCTGTGCCCTGTCCTAGTTTACTACTCCTGTCCCAGTTACAGCTCTTTCCCTCCTGTCCCTGGCTCCTCGTGACCCTGACTCTCCTCTAATACCCAGCACCCCTCCTCCTCCTGTGCCTGCCTACTACTCCTGTCCCTGGCTCCTCCTGTCCCTGGCTCTCCTTTACTAACCAGCAATCCCCCTCCTCCTCCTGTCCCAGCCTACTCCTCCTGGCCCTGGCTATCCTCTTATGCCTATTACCCAGCACTCCTCCTCCTGTCCCAGCCTACTAGTCCTTCTATGTCAACGACTCGGCTTCCTACACATCAATAAGAAGAGGAGCAGTGGCATAACTAGGGTATTTGGAGCCCAGGGCAAATTTGAAAAGGGAGCTCCCCCCGATGTGCGCGCGGCAAAAAAAATGGGCGTGGTCAATTAAAAGTGGGGTGTGTCAACATGAAACACCCCTTTATTTTCACGCTGAACATTCCTATCCATATGCACCTTAACCCCAGTAGTACCCCTTATACAGTACCCCCAGTATGCAGTTGTGGTCCCTCTTATGCAGGCCCATAGTAGTACCCCTTATACAGTATCCCCAGTAGTGGTCCCCCTTATACAGCCCCCAATTGGTTCCCCTTACTCAGTACCCCCAGTAGTGGCCCCCCCAAATGCAGTGCCCCATGTAGTGTTCCCCCCTTATGCAGTGCCCCCAGTAGCAGTCCCCACAATGCAGTGCGCCCAGTAGCAGTATCCCCTTATGCAGTGCCCTTTATATAGTGCCCCCAGTAGTAGTCCCCCCCCCCTTATGCAGTGCCCTTTATATAGTGCCCCCAGTAGTAGTCCCCCCCCATGCAGTTTTCCCAGTAGTGGTCCCCCTTATGCAGGCACCCAGCAGTGATCCCCCCTATCCAGTGTCCCCTGTAGTGGCCCTTCCTATTATTGCCCCCAGTAGTGGTCCCCCCAGTGCAGTGCCTCTAGTAGTAGGCCCCTTTTATAATTCCCCCAGTGGTAGTTCCCCCCCCCCCCCAAGTAGTAGTCCCCAGTAGAGGTTCCCCCTCCCGATTAAGTGCCCCCAGTAGTGCCCCCCCCAGTAGAGGTCCTCCCAATAATGGTGCCCCCAGTAGTAGCCACCCCTCCCCTGTTGTGCCCCCACCCCCAGTAGAGGTCCCCCCACTAGTAGCCACCCCCCTCCCCCGTTGTGCCCCCAGTAGTGCAGACAGGTTTAAAAAAAATATATATATAAAAATATACTTACCTCAATCCACGCTGCTGCTGCTCCAGTCCGCGACACCACTCCCGCCGCCGCCAGTCCTCCCGGGCTGGCGCGCTCAGCATTATGGGAGAGACGTCATGATGTCATGACGTCTGTCCCATTACTCACTGCAGGAGCCGGACGGAAGCCTGGCTCTTGCAGTGGGTGCTGCAGCAGCCAATGAGAGTCTATCTGACTTTCATTGGCTGCTGTTTAACACACGCATCGCCGCCAGCGCTGGCGGCGATGCATGTGTTATGACAGCCTGAGCCCGCCTCCTAGCGCTATTGGGCAAGCGCTCAGGGGGAGGGAACGGGCTCAGCTGTGCAGCACAGGACTGGCGCTGGAAGCCTAGCGCCGGTCCTGTGTAAATGTGTAGCGGTGACCGCACTCACTGCGGTCGGCGCTACACTGGTGGCTAACTAGGGCAGGCCGGACCGTGGCCGGCGCACCCCCCGCGCCGCTGGTTCCACGGCACCCAGGGCACGCACCCTGCCCGACCCCCCCCCTAGTTACGCCACTGAAGAGGAGCCATAAGGAACTGCAGTCAGAGCATGGCCGACCCCCATCCAGTTCACAAGGTGAGAAAAAAGCTATACAGTCTACACTCACACACATAGATACAGTATATATGTAAATACTGTGTGTGTATGTATGTATGTATGTATATATATATATATATATATATATATATATACACAGTCAGGTCCATAAATCTTGGGACAGTGACAGAATTTTCATATTTTGGCCTCTATTCACCACCACAATGGCTTTGAAATGAAACAAACAAGATGTGCTTTAACTGCAGACTTTCAGATTTAATTTGAGGGTAATTACATCCAAATCAGGTGAACGGTGTAGGAATTACAACGGTTTCTATTTGTGCCTCCCACTTTTTAAGGGGCCAAAAGTAATGGGACAAACTAAACAATCCTAAATCTAACTTTCACTTTTTAATACTTTGTTGCAAATCCTTTGCAGGCAATTACAGCCTGAAGTCTGGAACGCATAGACATCACCAGACGCTGGGTTTCATCCCTGGTGATGCTCTGCCAGGCCTCTGCTGCAAATGTCTTCAGCTCCTGTTTGTTCTTGGGGCATTTTCCCTTCAGTTTTGTCTTCATCAAGTGAAATGCATGCTCAATCGGATTCAGGTCAGGGGATTGACTTGGCCATTGCATAACATTCCACTTTTTAGCCTTAAAACACTCTTTGGTTGCTTTTGTAGTATGCTTCGGGTCATTGTCCATCTGCACTGTGAAGCGCCGTCCAATGAGTTCTGAAGCATTTGACTGAATATGAGCATATAATATTGCCTGAAACACTTCAGAATTCATTCTGCTGCTTTTGTCAGCAGTCACATCATCAATAAATACAAGGGAACCAGTTCCATTGGCAGCCAAACAGGCCCACGCCATGACACTACCACCACCATGCTTCACTGATGAGGTGGTATGTTTTGGATCATGAGCAGTTTCTTTCCTTCTCTTCTCTTCCCATCACTCTGGTACAAATTGATCTTTGTCTCATCTGTCAATAGGATGTTGTTCCAGAACTGTAATAGCTTTTTTAGATGTTGTTTGGCAAACTCTAATCTGGTCTTCCTGTTTTTGTGGCTCACCAATGGTTTGCATCTTGTGGTGAACCCTCTATATTCACTCTTGTGAAGTCTTCTCTTGATTGTTGACTTTGACACATATACACCTACCTCCTGGAGAGTGTTCTTGATTTGGCCAACTGTTGTGAAGGGATTTTTCTTCACCAGGGAAATAATTCTTCTGTCATCCACCACAGTTGTTTTCCGTAGTCTTCCGGGTCTTTTGGTGTTGCTGAGCTCTCTGGAACATTCTTAAAAAGAAAGAATGCATCAAACAGTTGATTTGGCCACACCTAATGTTTTTGCTATCTCTCTGATGGGTTTGTTTTGATTTTTCAGCCTAATGATGGCTTGCTTCACCGATAGTGACAGCTCTTTGGATCTCATATTGAGAGTCGACAGCAACTGATTCCAAATGCAAATGTCACACCTAGAATCAACTCCAGACCTTTTACCTGCTTAATTGATAATGAAATAACGAGGGAATAGCCCACACCTGTCCATGAAATAGCTTTTGAGTTGATAGTCCCATTACTTTTGGCCCCGTAAAAAGTGGGAGGCACATATTGAAACTGTTGTAATTCCTACACCGTTCACCAGATTTGGATGTAATTACCCTCAAATTAAATCTGAAAGTCTGCAGTTAAAGCACATCTTGTTTGTTTCATTTCAAAACCATTGTGGTGGTGAATAGAGGCCAAAATCTGAAAATTCTGTCAATGTCCCAATATTTATGGACCTGACTGTATGTGTATGTATGTATATATATATATATATATATATATATATATATATATATATATATATATATATATATATAGTAATCAGAAGGAGGCACTCTGCAGACTTTCATCAGAATAAAACTAAGTCCTTTATTCCATTCCTACGGCGTTTCGGGGTTACCCCCCGTCTTCAGGGACAAGCAATACAGACTGACACACAACATAGACAAATATATAGTGCCGTTTTTAACGTGTTTGTGATTTTTTTTGTCTCAGGAGTACTCATGTTGCTTGGCAACAGAGAGGATGCATCATTTCCCTGTGCCGCGCTGCCGATGACGTCACCGGGTACGCGACGGACACATGAGCCGGAGCAGGAAGCGGGTCCTCAGGCGGCAGCGTGACACAGGTGAGTATGATAACCATGTTTTAATTGCATATGTGTTGTGTATATATTTGTCTATGTTGTGTGTCAGTCTGTATTGCTTGTCCCTGAAGACGGGGGGTAACCCCGAAACGCCGTAGGAATGGAATAAAGGACTTAGTTTTATTCTGATGAAAGTCTGCAGAGTGCCTCCTTCTGATTACTATTTATACAAGGGTTTCATTTCCCTGGATGTGCACCGCAGCAGGTCAATAACAATTAACCCTTGGAGTGCCGGGCTTATTGGACTATATATATATATATATATATATATATATATTGTACAGCAATGGCGGCTCTTATGTCTTAGATGAGGGGGGGCTGCCACCACCGAGAATCACTCACCCCAGCCTGGTGACTGTCCCGACTCCTGCTGCGTAATCAATTTGACAGGCGCCAGGACCTCGCACACCGCTCCATGCACATGTCACCAGCTTCCAAAGGGCTGCATCATCCGCAGCCCCAAGGAGCCGGGTAGGGCTGGCAGAAAAGCAGAGACAAGGAGACACTTCCCCCTGAGACTGCCTGTTGTATATGTGACTAGCAGGTGGCGCTTCCATTAGGAAGCCACTGTCACAGTGTAGTCAGTGCAGTCATGGACTGCACTGACTACACTGAGATGACAAATTTTACTGGGGGGACTGCAGCCTCGCAGCCCCTAGGCAAAATCCACCACTGCTGTACAGTATATTATAACACGCATGTATATAATCCACATTACACCCACACACTTACTATACAGGAGCTGCAGGTTGTAGATGAGGGTGGGACTGGGTGTCATTAGGCTCATCCCCTTGCAGCAAAATGCGAAAGACTCCTCCGATATGCCGGGGAAGCAACTCTCTGGGACAACAGTTATCACTACCGCTGTCTCTGCGAGTTACATTTAGTAAATAGTAGGGATAATCATGTTGGGAGGTAAAGGGGTCAATCCTATTAGGCGCAATGATATCGCCGGTGCAAGTCATCGCGGCAATGGCCGCTCTTTACGACAGACCAGATTCGCTAAATTTTGCTCGCAGCTCCATAGGGCTCTGAGCAAAATTCAGGGAATTTGGGCTCGGAGTGGGCTGCTAAGGGTGCGAGGTACCGGTCCATTGCTGGCGTTTTAACGCCATTGCAACAGCAACTCGCACGCTACACACATTATAGGATTGACCCCATAGTGTTGCATTAAACAAATGCTTTATTCCAAGAATCAAGCATTTTGTTTTTAATTCTGATTACATAAATGTGTGGATGGTATTACAGGGAGTACCACCTTGATAGTTAAAAATTAGGGCTGCCACTCATGGGCCAGTGGCATGAGCATGCCCCCCAGGCTAAACTTTGCCAGCCAGCCCCTGGTCCCATGGGTGGGGAAAATGGCAGAGCAGCAGTCTCTGCCAGTGAATTGCGCTGGTCCTAGAGTGAACACTATAACACTATAATAAATAAATATATCATACTTGCCTACCCATCCAATTGGGCCGGGAGCCTGCTCTCAGCCCCCCGGAAAGACAGGCAAGCCTCCCAGCCCCGGCGACCCGTCTGTATAAACCCCGGCAGCGGAAGGGGCCTGTGACGCCATTGTGATATGTCTTTGAACGATGCGGTTCACAGACATATTGTCTGTACACACTGGCCCACGGGCGCCAGATATTTTGGCCGATCAATTGTTAGGCCATTATATCGGCCAGTGCGTACCCAGCATAAGTGGTTTTAATTTCTTTACACCTCTTCTAGACTCTGAGTGAAAAGGTCTTGTATCGTCATGAGAGGCAAAGAAAGATGCCTCATTTACACTAGCAGAACCACCACTCATAAATAAAGACTAAGGCCTCAACCTTTCCTTGCCACTGAGTGTGGTGAATGGCATGTTAGCAATTTTATGTTTTTCTGCACCACACTTTCCCTTTATTAGATGTTTTTTTCTTTAGCACTTTATATTGTTTTTATTTAATTAATAGTACTATTTTTTTATTTACTTTAACTTTTGTAGAAAATCTCCACTCACTGCGGAGTCACAGTACTTGTTACATTATGGATACACAGTGTGGTACAGCCTGCGGAGTCACAGTACTTGTTACATTATGGATACACATTGTGGTACAGCCTGCGGAGTCACAGTACTTGTTACATTATGGATACACATTGTGGTACAGCCTGCGGAGTCACAGTACTTGTTACATTATGGATACACAGTGTGGTACAGCCTGCGGAGTCACAGTACTTGTTACGTTATGGATACACATTGTGGTACAGCCTGCGGAGTCACAGTACTTGTTACATTATGGATACACAGTGGGGTACAGCCTGCGGAGTCACAGTACTTGTTACATTATGGATACACAGTGGGGTACAGCCTGCGGAGTCACAGTACTTGTTACATTATGGATACACAGTGTGGTACAGCCTGCGGAGTCACAGTACTTGTTACATTATGGATACACAGTGGGGTATAGCCTGCGGAGTCACAGAAAATTTTCCTTTTTTTTTTTTTTTACATTGGAGCAGATGGGCACTGGACAGGTGCAACAGCAGCACTGGAATGGATGGACACAGCACAGCCACTTGTATGGACACAGCACAGCCACTTGTATGGAGTACGGAGTCTCTGGGCACAGCACAGCCACTTGTATGGACACAGCACAGCCACTTGTATGGAGTACAGAGTCTCTGATCACAGCACAGCCACTTGTATGGACACAGCACAGCCACTTGTATGGAGTACAGAGTCTCTGATCACAGCACAGCCACTTGTATGGACACAGCACAGCCACTTGTATGGAGTACGGAGTCTCTGGGCACAGCACAGCCACTTGTATGGACACAGCGCAGCCACTTGTATGGAGTACAGAGTCTCTGATCACAGCACAGCCACTTGTATGGACACAGCACAGCCACTTGTATGGAGTACAGAGTCTCTGATCACAGCACAGCCACTTGTATGGACACAGCACAGCCACTTGTATGGAGTACGGAGTCTCTGGTCACAGCACAGCCACTTGTATGGACACAGCACAGCCACTTGTATGGAGTACGGAGTCTCTGGTCACAGCACAGCCACTTGTATGGACACAGCACAGCCACTTGTATGGAATGCCGAGTCTCTGGACACAGCACAGCCACTTGTATGGACACAGCACAGCCACTTGTATGGAGTACGGAGTCTCTGGTCACAGCACAGCCACTTGTATGGACACAGCACAGCCACTTGTATGGAGTGCCGAGTCTCTGGACACAGCACAGCCACTTGTATGGACACAGCACAGCCACTTGTATGGGGTACAGAGTCTCTGATCACAGCACAGCCACTTGTATGGACACAGCACAGCCACTTGTATGGAGTACGGAGTCTCTGGTCACAGCACAGCCACTTGTATGGACACAGCACAGCCACTTGTATGAGTACAGAGTCTCTGGACACCACAGCCACTTGTACAGAGTCTGGACACAGCACAGCCACTTGTATGGAGTACAGAGTCTCTGGACACCACAGCCACTTGTACAGAGTCTGGACACAGCACAGCCACTTGTATGGAGTACAGAGTCTCTGGTCACAGCACAGCCACTTGTATGGACACAGCACAGCCACTTGTATGGAGTACGGAGTCTCTGGTCACAGCACAGCCACTTGTATGGAATACAGAGTCTCTGGACACAGCACAGCCACTTGTATGGACACAGCACAGCCACTTGTATGAGTACAGAGTCTCTGGACACCACAGCCACTTGTACAGAGTCTGGACACAGCACAGCCACTTGTATGGAGTACAGAGTCTCTGGACACCACAGCCACTTGTACAGAGTCTGGACACAGCACAGCCACTTGTATGGAGTACAGAGTCTCTGGTCACAGCACAGCCACTTGTATGGACACAGCACAGCCACTTGTATGGAGTGCAGAATCTTTGGACACAGCACAGCCATTTGTACAGAGTCTGGACACAGCACAGCCACTTGTATGGACACAGCACAGCCACTTGTATGGAGTACGGAGTCTCTGGTCACAGCACAGCCACTTGTATGGAATACAGAGTCTCTGGACACAGCACAGCCACTTGTATGGACACAGCACAGCCACTTGTATGAGTACAGAGTCTCTGGACACCACAGCCACTTGTACAGAGTCTGGACACAGCACAGCCACTTGTATGGAGTACAGAGTCTCTGGTCACAGCACAGCCACTTGTATGGACACAGCACAGCCACTTGTATGGAGTGCCGAGTCTCTGGACACAGCACAGCCACTTGTATGGAGTGCAGAATCTTTGGACACAGCACAGCCACTTGTATGGAGTACGGAGTCTCTGGTCACAGCACAGCCACTTGTATGGAATACAGAGTCTCTGGACACAGCACAGCCACTTGTATGGACACAGCACAGCCACTTGTATGAGTACAGAGTCTCTGGACACCACAGCCACTTGTACAGAGTCTGGACACAGCACAGCCACTTGTATGGAGTACAGAGTCTCTGGACACCACAGCCACTTGTACAGAGTCTGGACACAGCACAGCCACTTGTATGGAGTACAGAGTCTCTGGTCACAGCACAGCCACTTGTATGGACACAGCACAGCCACTTGTATGGAGTGCAGAATCTTTGGACACAGCACAGCCACTTGTACAGAGTCTGGACACAGCACAGCCACTTGTATGGACACAGCACAGCCACTTGTATGGAGTACGGAGTCTCTGGTCACAGCACAGCCACTTGTATGGAATACAGAGTCTCTGGACACAGCACAGCCACTTGTATGGACACAGCACAGCCACTTGTATGAGTACAGAGTCTCTGGACACCACAGCCACTTGTACAGAGTCTGGACACAGCACAGCCACTTGTATGGAGTACAGAGTCTCTGGTCACAGCACAGCCACTTGTATGGACACAGCACAGCCACTTGTATGGAGTACGGAGTCTCTGGTCACAGCACAGCCACTTGTATGGACACAGCACAGCCACTTGTATGGAGTGCCGAGTCTCTGGACACAGCACAGCCACTTGTATGGAGTGCAGAATCTTTGGACACAGCACAGCCACTTGTATGGAGTACGGAGTCTCTGGTCACAGCACAGCCACTTGTATGGAATACAGAGTCTCTGGACACAGCACAGCCACTTGTATGGACACAGCACAGCCACTTGTATGAGTACAGAGTCTCTGGACACCACAGCCACTTGTACAGAGTCTGGACACAGCACAGCCACTTGTATGGAGTACAGAGTCTCTGGACACAGCACAGCCACTTGTATGGGGTACAGAGTCTCTGGACACAGCACAGCCACTTGTATGGGGTATAGAGTCTCTGAACACAGCACAGCCATTTGTATGGGGTACAGAGTCTCGACACAGCACAGGCACTTGAACTAGCAGAGTTCAGCGGAGCACACAGCGGCATGCCTGAAAACAGAGTGATATAGTGCCGAGTCACCACTGCGGTTCCCTTAAATAGAATCCAAAACCTGCTAGAATCAGACGCTGGGAGTATGACAATTTTCTGCGAATTGGCATCTGAGTCTGGCAGGAGCACATGGGCCCTGGGTCAGCTAGACTCTGATTCCTGAAGTGCAGGCGTGTTTGGATTCCCTGAAATTTGAACCGCTCATCTCTAATTTATGCATACTTTATCTTTACTGTAAAACTACTTCTTGCAGGACTTGCAAGAGAAACCAGCAACAGTAAGTGGGTGTTCCTGAGGCCGGTAATGGCTAGGAGAAAGGCCGCTGTATAGGGTGAGACTTTACTGCCTGATCACTGAAGCCAGCATGGTGATCGGGACACAACAACAGGAGAGAAGCCGTGGGTGCATCTGACGCGACCATGCCAGGCAAGTGGTTATAAAAAGGAGCCCACTTTGTTAAAATGGTATTCTTTGTCTAGACACAAATGTCAGTATATGCAGCAGTTTTCTATAAAAGGGGCCACTCCCATAAACCACTAATATCGGAACTGCATACTCATAGGGGCAGATTCAATTAGCTGTGGGGTTGTCCCCGCGACTAGTTGCTGTCCAAAATATAGCTTGTCCCCGCGCCGCAGGGATTTTGGACGGCAATTGGTTGCGGGGACAAGCTATTCAATTAAATAGTCTTTACCCCGCTCCATAAAATCGGGACTCATGCTTGTAAACACATTGGTTCCGCGCAAACTGCAAAATCAATGTGTTTTTTCCCCACGTGTGAGGCCGAATAACGTGGATTTTACCTCGCACCACCAGGTGCTGCAAGGTCAAGTCTGACTGCGGGGAATCGCGCGCAGGTTCTCGGGAACTCTTGCGCAAGGAATCCCCGCAAATTGAATTGGACCGGCGCGGCAATTAGCCGCGAAATGAATCTGCCCCATAGTCTGTACAAGTATTAATGTTCTGTGTTGTGTGTTATAATTCTTTCTCCTCTTCCTATTCCAGCTTCCTCCTGGGTCATATGACAACCATTCAGAAAGCCTCGAAGAACTACAAGGTGGTACATGACCTGTACTTGCAATGGTAAGTCTTGCTGTAAGGGTGGGCGACCCTGCTTTGTGTCTGATGCAGCTTCTGTACATGGGGCTAAATAATATGCTAGTAACAGGGCTAGATTAACAATGGGGCGGATGGAGCTACAGCTCCAGGCCTCCACATAAAAATAGGCTCATCATCATGACAGCATGATGTTGACTGGCCATCTACTGTCCACATGGTCAGCCATAAATCATAAGTAGTAATATTATATTTCTAGTTACCTCACAAAATGAAGCTTTTCTTTTTTCTTTTACATATTTACGGAGACATAGGGGACGATAGTGTAGGGTATGTACACTCCCACATGGCACTGGCCACACCTACACAGTAACTGTCACTCCCACATGGCACTGGCCACACCTACACAGTAACGGTCACTCCCACATGGCACTGGCCACACCTACACAGTAATGGTCACACCTCCTCTGATATTCATAATAGGCCCTTGATCATTTTCAGCTCCAGGCCCATGTGGCCCTCAATCCGGCCCTGGCTAATAACGAAGGAATGTGAGATCTATATAAGTACTAACCCCATCGTGTCCCAGATGGCTTCATACTGTATATGGCGGTCATCGTGGAAGTGTCACCGCAGGACGTACAGCGGAGACTAAACTAATGCAGCATTCACCAGGAGCTAATTCCTCCTGACTATGAGGCAGTGCTTTTACTGCTGTATATTACTGTTACTATGTGTATATATAGCACCAGCACTTATCAGATAGGTGCTAACATGGTAATAAAACAAGTATTAACAGACAAGTAAAGTGTGGACAGGACCCTGCTTACAATCTATAGGACTGTGACAAGCATTTTGGCCATGGGTGTGCAGTATGCTTATGCCGGGGAAAGCCTGCTGGGTACATGTAACACACCTAAAGTGTCACTATGGAAGCCATTCGGGTGCAGCATGTACTGTGGGATATAGGTATATACAGCCTGTGTTGTGCATTGTGTGAGCTTATGCTGTCATGTGAATTATCAGAGGTTTTACAGGACGTGTGTGGGGCAGATTCCACTGTAGCTGTACATTTATTAGCCTATTATGGAAGCTGATATCTGCTCATAACGCCATAGGCTGCCGGCAGAAATCCACTAGTGGGAGGTAACACATACGATACCGCTGGAAGCCCTCCCGGCGCCACTTGTGCTTAATGGAATTGGCCCTTACTGTGTGTATATATATATATGTGTGTGTGTGTGTGTGTGTGTGTATGTATATGTGTGTGTATATATATATATATATATATATATATATTTATATATATTATATATATATATATTATATATTTATATATATATATATATATATTATATATTTATATATTTATATATATTATATATTTATATATATATATATATTATATATTTATATATATATATATATTATATATTTATATATATATATATATTATATATTTATATATATATATATATTATATATTTATATATATATATATATATTATATATTTATATATATATATATATATTATATATTTATATATATATATATTATATATTTATATATATATATATATATTATATATTTATATATATATATATATATTATATATTTATATATATATATTATATATTTATATATATATATATATATTATATATTTATATATATATATATATATTTATATATATATATATATATATAATATATTTATATATATATATATATTATATATTTATATATATATATATTATATATTTATATATTATATATTTATATATATATTTATATATATATATATATATATATTTATATATATATATTATATATTTATATATATATATATATATATATATATTTATATATATATATTATATATTTATATATATATATATATATATATTTATATATATATATATATATATATTTATATATATATATTATATATATATATATATTATATATATTTATTATATATATTTATTATATATTATATATATTTATTATATATTATATATATTTATTATATATTATATATATTTATTATATATATTTATTATATATTATATATATATATATATATATATATATATACACACACACACAGTCAGGTCCATAAATATTGGGACCTTGACAGAATTTTCAGATTTTGGCCTCTATTCACCACCACAATGGTTTTGAAATGAAACAAACAAGATGTGCTTTAACTGCAGACTTTCAGATTTAATTTGAGGGTAATTACATCCAAATCGGGTGAACGGTGTAGGAATTACAACAGTTTCAATATGTGCCTCCCACTTTTTAAGGGGCCAAAAGTAATGGGACTATCAACTCAAAAGCTATTTCATGGACAGGTGTGGGCTATTCCCTCGTTATTTCATTATCAATTAAGCAGGTAAAAGGTCTGGAGTTGATTCTAGGTGTGACATTTGCATTTGGAATCAGTTGCTGTCGACTCTCAATATGAGATCCAAAGAGCTGTCACGATCAGTGAAGCAAGCCATCATTAGGCTGAAAAATCAAAACAAACCCATCAGAGAGACAGCAAAAACATTAGGTGTGGCCAAATCAACTGTTCGTTGCGTTCTTTGTTTTTAAGAATGTTCCAGAGAGCTCAGCAACACCAAAAGACCCGGAAGACCACGGAAAACAACTGTGGTGGATGACAGAAGAATTATTTCTCTGGTGGAGAAAAACCCCTTCACAACAGTAGGCCAAATCAAGAACACTCTCCAGGAGGTAGGTGTATATGTGTCAAAGTCAACAATGAAGAAAAGACTTCACAAGAGTGAATATAGAGAGTTCACCACAAGATGTAAACCATTGGTGAGCCTCAAAAACAGGAAGACCAGATTAGAGTTTGCCAAACAACATCTAAAAAAGCCATTACATTTCTGGAACAACATCCTATTGACAGATGAGACAAAGATCAACTTGTACCAGAGTGAGGAGAAGAGTATGGAGAAGGAAAGGAACTGCTCATGAGCCAAAACATACCACCTCATCAGTGAAGCATGGTGGTGGTAGTGCCATGGCGTGGGCATGTATGGCTGCCAATGAAACTGGTTTCCCTTGTATTTATTGATGATGTGACTGCTGACAAAAGCAGCAGAATGAATTCTGAAGTGTTTCGGGCAATATTATAAGCTCATATTCAGTCAAATGCTTCAGAACTCATTGGACGGCGCTTCACAGTGCAGATGGACAATGACCCGAAGCATACTGCAAAAGCAACCAAAGAGTTTTTTAAGGCTAAAAAGTGGAATGTTATGCAATGGCCAAGTCAATCCCCTGACCTGAATCCGATTTGAGCATGCATTTCACTTGATGAAGACAAAACTGAAGGGAAAATGCCCCAAGAACAAGTAGGGACTGAAGACATTTGCAGTAGAGGCCTGGCAGAGCATCACCAGAGATGAAACCCAGCGTCTGGTGATGTCTATGCATTCCAGACTTCAGGCTGTAATTGCCTGCAAAGGATTTGCAACAAAGTATTAAAAAGTGAAAGTTAGATTTAGGATTGTTTAGTTTGTCCCATTACTTTTGGCCCCTTAAAAAGTGGGAGGCACAAATAGAAACTGTTGTAATTCCTACACCGTTCACCTGATTTGGATGTAATTACCCTCAAATTAAATCTGAAAGTCTACAGTTAAAGCACATCTTGTTTGTTTCATTTCAAAGCCATTGTGGTGGTGAATAGAGGCCAAAATCTGAAAATTCTGTCAATGTTCCAATATTTATGCACCTGACTGTACATTCTGTGTAGGTGACTGGTCCATTATGAAAACAGTGATCAAGTTGCTAAACTTTCAGAGTAGAGGAAAATGTGGCAACAATATGGCAGTGAGAGCGTGACATTATCTTCTGTCCAGGTCCTGCATTCTAAGGAAGAATTAGTTATAGGTCTGTAATTTATGTCTTTCAGTAGCTGGAAAATGTGTGAAAATTTAGACCTATTTAGATAAAAGGAATTGGCGCCAAGGAGAGAGTAACGTAGCTTGTCAGGGACTTTCTTTAATGTAATGCCATATTGTACTGATTAATTCTAGGGTCTCTGATAGGGACTGGTGACATCACCGAGGCGTCAGAAAATCCAGATAGAATTCAAGTATTTCTGTTCTCCTCTAACTCTTGCGTTACGCTTGTAGGGCAGAAGAGTACGGGCCAATCTTCAGAACAAACTTTCTGCATTATGTGATGATAAGCACCACCAGCCCTGAGTCCGTGAAGGTAAGAGGGTGAATTGGTCTGATATGACCGCGATAATGCTCCAACTTTCATACTAGTTTTCTGAACTTCAAACACTGATGGGAATGATGTACTAGCTGGTGTCCTTTCTATGGATTCTACGGGATCCATTTTTGCTGAAGGTCGGTTTTGTTGCTAATCCAAAACTGACGGACAAAAACCATTATCGCCGTCGTGTTGCTGTCAGAATCCAAATGTACATCATCTGTCGGGTTTCAGCTTCAATTGAAAGCTGATGTCAATGTCATACGGGTTTTGCAGCTCTAAATGCTGTCTGTTTTGATCTTTCAATTCAAAACCAGCGGCAAATAGAAGTTAAACAACGACGGTAAACCTTTCCAAACAGAAGCACTGCACAGATCAGTATGATCTGTGCAGGCTTTGTTTAAATTGTGTGGGGTTCTCCACCTCTCCAAATCTTGAACCTCTCAACCTGGGCTGGTATTGGCAAATTGGGGGAAAAATCAATATGGGATTCCCTCTATTTTTCTATAACCAGCACTGGGTTAAACCAGTTGTGGGGCTAATGCCATAGCAAGGGGACACACAGCAAGGGGTCCCACTGCGATAACATTAACCAGTCCCAAACTGTTCAGCCCAGGGCTGGAATTCCTCATAAAGTGGGGCCCCCAAAAATAAATTGGGGTCACTCCTCCCAAAGAACTACCAGCCCTGGGCTGAAAGCCCAAAGCTATTCCCTGCATCCCTGGTGAGTAAAAAAATTGATAATATTTTTCTTAACAGGGGGAATACAAGTACAAACAAGTGCCCCAGCATGCCACAACAAATGTCAGCATGCCGGACATTAAGGGCCCACTGGTACATATTATGTTATAGGTCTTCATAACATAACATAAACAAAAACCTGATCCCCAGGGACAGCAGTGTGCACTGTGCAAGGTGCTACGGAGAAAGATAGGTCACCTGGGTGCTGTCATAGGAGTTATTGGGAAAGCGCTGATTGGCTGAGAGCGTGGTAGCCAGTGGTGTAACTAGGGTATTTGGAACCCAGGGCAAATTTAAGAATGGAACCCCCCCTATGTGCGCGTGCGGCAAAAATGGGTGTGGTCACCTAAAAATGGGGCATGTCAAAATGACACACCCTTTTTTCATCACTCTGAACATTCCTTTCCATATGCACCTTAACCCCAGTAGTGCCCCTTGTACAGTACCCCCAGTATGCAATGTCCCCAGTTGTGGTCCCTCTTATGCCCCCAGTAGCAGTCCCCCCAATGTAGTGCCCCCAGTAGTGGTATCCCCTTATGCAGTGCCCTTTATATAGTGCCCCCGTGTCACACGCCGCTCTGGAGACCCCAGAATCAGACCCTGCTGCTTACCTTCGGTCGCTGACCCGCGCTGTCTTCCGGCTCCCACGCCGTACGCTGCTTCCTCCTCTCTCAGGGCGGTCTCCGCTGTTGTCCTCTGGAGGGTCCCGCTGCTGTGCTGCTTCCACGCCGGCTCCTGCTGATCGCTGGTCCCCGCTGGTTACTTCCAAGAAGCGCTGTCCTCCGGTCCATGGGCGCGGCCATCTTGGATTGCCCATGTGACTCCACTACCACCAATGAGGAATCTTCTCCTTCTCTCTCAGCCTGTCAGCTCTCAGCGTCTACTATAAAAGGATCCCCAATGCTGACACAACTTGCCAGTGCAACTAGTCTTTTAGTTTTACTAAGTGAGCCTTCCCACTGTGCTCCAAAGGTGTTTCCTGCTATCCAGATTAGTATTCACCTCACGGCTACCCAGCCACTCCACGTAGCTTCCCAGCTACCAATGTCTCCACACGGTTACCCAGCCACTCCACGTATCTTTCCAGCTACCAACGTCTCCACACGCTTATCCAGCCGCTCCACGCAGCTTCCCAGCTACCAGCGTCTCCACACGGCTACCCAGCCGCTCCACGTAGCTTCCCAGCTACCAGCGTCTCCACACGGCTACCCAGCCGCTCCACGTAGCTTCCCAGCTACCAGCGTCTCCACACGGCTACCCAGCCGCTCCACGTAGCTTCCCAGCTACCAGCGTCTCCACACGGCTACCCAGCCGCTTTACGTAGCCACCCAGCTACCAACGTCTACCCACGGTTCTCCAGCCGCTCCACGTAGCCACTCAGCTACCAACGTCTACCCACGGCTATCCAGCCGCTCCACGTAGCTTCCCAGCTCCTAACGTCCACTCAAGGCTATCCAGTCTTTCCAAGTGGCTTCCAAGCTACTTCTACATTACTCCAACTCCCCATCAGTTCACTGCTCCCTCTCATGCGGAGGAACTTTATTAAGCCAAGTCTCCTCCAGCGAGCGTCTGCGCCAAGTAGTACAGGTCCAAGGCCCAGTCCGGGAACACAGCCTCTAAATCCCATGATTGTAACACCCCGGCAGTAGTCCCTCCCCCCCATGCAGTGCCTCCAGTAGTGGTCCCCCTTATGCAGACCCCCAGAAGTCATCACCCCTATCCAGTGCCCCTTATACAGTGCCCCCTGTAGTGGTCCCCCCAGTGCAGTGTCCCTTGTGCCCCTAGTAGTAAGCCCCTTATATAGTGCCCCCAGCAGTAGTCCCCCCCCATGCAGTGCCCCCAGTAGAGGTCCCCCTTATGCAGGCCCTCAGTAGTGATCCCCCCCTATCCAGTGCCCCCTGTAGTGGTCCTCCCTATTTAGTGCCCCCAGTAGTGAGTGGTCCCCTAGTAGTAAGCCCCTTATTTAGTGTCCCCAGCTGTAGTTTCCCCCCAAGTAGTAGTCCCCAGTAGAGGTTCACCCAGTAGTAGCCCCCCCCCGTGGAGTCCCCAGTAGTGCCCCACCACTCAATAGAGATCCCCCCCCCCGTAGTGCAGACACACAAGTAAAAAAAAAATAGACTTCGCTTAATCCACCCTCCGGCTCTGGCCACTGCTTCTGCCGCCGCATATCAGTCCTCCCTGGCTGGCGCGCTTTGCATTATGGGAGAAACGTCATGACTGTGCAGCACAGGACCGGCACTGGGCGCAGGGAAGCCTAGCACCGGTACTGTGTAAAGCTGACCACACACACTGCGGTTGGCGCTACATTGCCTAACTAGGGTGGGCCGGTACCGTGGCCGGCGGCGCCCCTCCGCCGGTCATACGGCGCCACATGGGCACACGCCCTGCTCAACCCCCCTTAGTTACGTCACTGGTGGTAGCGCCACTCACATTGACCGCATCATTATCAGCAGATGATGGCTGTGTCAGGAGGAGTCTGCAAAAAGCGTTCATAAAGTAATTCTCAATATGATGAGTCTTACAGAGGATAACCTATCATACCTGCTGCCTTATATAAAGGGAACTATTAATTTACAGAACTATACTGTATATAACATTTCACATTGACAGAACTTGTGACATTCTGAGGTAGCACTAATGCCACTGTGAAGCACCAGGGCCCGGCGTCTCATAGTATTCGGTGTAACCCATAGTAACTGTAACTCACTCAGCAGCTAATGAGTCCTCACTGACACCAGCATCCGTAGTCTGTCACCCCAGCCTGCTCCACCCAATCCCTGCAACATGGTGGGGAGTGAGAGCCTGCAGACCTGCCCCGAGGAGGAGAGGAACCTGGGTGGACACAGCCTGGGTGGGACCTTTGAGAAGATGCTGGGAAGGTGGGGTTTATGCTAATGAGGACCTTAGTTGGAGAATACACTTTCATCCTTTGTCCCTTCACCCCTCCAGCACGTCCTGATTTGGATCTTGTGCACAAACCTGTGCATCCCCTGGAAGGCTTGGACATCTCCCGAGTCCCCGGCCATCATAGTATTATTTACTATTGCAGACTCTACTGGTATCACTTAGCATTACAATCCATTACCAACGCTTTGTATCATCAAATAATTCCCCTTATACCATGATTTATTACCAGGTAATGGTTGTTTCTATGTATACACATTTTACTCCGTGTGTTTACTTCGAGAATGTTCCCAACCAGAGGAAGCTAAGAAATTGGGAGCATGTGAGCAGCGTATTCCATAGTTCTAATCAGTGGCGTATCTACCATGGGCTAATGGGGCCATGCGCTGCACCCCCTGCTCCCAGGACCAACCAATCCCTACTGTGGCTGCCCATGTGGTGCCCCCTTTCTAAACATGTCCAGTGGTGCCATCTCTGCGGTGGTATATTCGGCACTGTTCCAGTGTCTTTTCTGTGCATGTGTCATCTTTGAAAATAAATCACCAGAAAGATGTCACTGATGGGAAGTGGCATGGGGTGGGCAAAATTTCCCCCCATGTGTCCACAAAGTTATCCGAAATATCTTCAGTTCTCATAAGCTCCTAATACACTAAAATAATGTTTTTAAGGACATTTTCCTTAATTACCATTATTTTAGTATTCATGATGACTCTTAACACAGGAGTTGTCTCTGATATCTCCTGGGTAAGTCCCCCTGCGTTACTTTCCACACTCCCCATACATTAGTACAGAGTACATTAGTATGGGGATATGGAAATTATGCTATTCTGAAAATTTTGTATTTTCGGAATTAGATGGTGTTACTATACACCACTGTCAGGTGGTTGTATAGCGGGTTACACTTACCTGCTGTCAGTGTGAGCAGGTCCTCCTCCGGCGCTCCCTGGTCCCTCCTCTGGCTCCGGTGGCTGCTCTTACACTGTGTTCTCCTGGCAGAACACAGTAAAGTTTAGAAAAAAATAACATTTTTTTTTTCTTCTAAACTTTACTGTGTTCTGCCGGGAGAACGCAGTGTCAGAGCAGCAGCCAGAGCTAGAGGTGGCTGCAGCAACCAGGTAAGTGGGGCAGAGGGAGGTGAGCGAAGGGGGGGACAGAATTACCGTAGCTGTAGGCAGTGCTGCGCATGCGCTGCCTTTACGGATGCAACGGCGCATGCGCAGCACTGATTATAGCTGCTGTAAGGTAGAGCAGGCAGGGAAAAGTATCTATTTTGCGAAAAGCTGTCATCGCAAAAATGACAACTTTCTGGAATAGATACTGATGGAGAGGAGGAATGATGACTTCCTCCGGTAATTAGGTAGAACGCCATGCGAGTTCTACACCTAATTACCTCCTAGAGAATTTTTAGTCATGATGAATAGGCCCCTATCACTGTTACTAGTAGCTATGTTGTTGTATATATTAGAGATGAGAGGGGCACTCTGCCCTGCATCTGAGTAAGCTCTTCCATGGCTGACTGGCATTTAAAGCACACAGGCCCTACTCAGCACCTGGCTCCTGGCATAGACTCCTCCCCTTACTATTCCTGGCTCCTCCCACTTCTTAGTCTATGCTCTTACAGATATAATTAATATTACAACAACATACAAGTGTATATTATTGTGTGTGTTAAAATACACACACTACAGAGCTCATCGTGCAGGGGATTCATACATATGCCATAGTCAGACCTTTGGGACTGTTTGGTTCTGTAGGTAAAGCTGGCACTACATTGGTGTAGGTCACACACAAATAAAAGGAAAAACATTAAAGCCCTGGTTTAGCAGTTGTAGAGGATTAGATAGTGATCACTGTAGGAATTATTTAGGGCAGGGGTGCTGAACGCAGAGGAGGACACATCAGTGCACACCAATTATGCCACACACAACCCATTCACGTTACGCTACACACAACCCATTCACGTTATGCTACACCATAGTATTCCTTATACACGTTATGCTACACCATAGTATTCCTTATACACATTATGTCACACAGTAGTGCCCATTCACGTTATGCTACACACAACCCATTCACGTTATGCTACACCATAGTATTCCTTATACACATTATGTCACACAGTAGTGCCCATTCACGTTATGCTACACACAACCCATTCACGTTATGCTACACCATAGTATTCCTTATACACATTATGTCACACAGTAGTGCCCATTCACGGTATGCTACACCATAGTATTCCTTATACACGTTATGTCTTGCAGTAGTAGTGCTCTTTATAACTCATTACTGTATGTCTTGCAGTAGTAATGCTCCTTATAACATGAAGCCACACATTAGTGCCGCTTACACATTAACCACCCCCTCACCTTGTCCCTCTGTGTACCTTCATCAGAGTGCCCAGCTGCTCTGCACACAGCTTCTCCAGAATTGGCGGAGCATGCCAGCCAATGTCGCGGTGGGGGACCCGGTTTGCAGTCTCTTTGAATTTGCTGACTTACGCATCAGACCTTGAGAATGACTGCGCTGCATCTCCTGGGCGCTTCATATAAGCAGTGTAATGTTATACCACAGGAGATTGTTACATTCTATCTACTCTCTCTATACAGAACTACTTGATGTCTCCAAATTCCCCGAAGGATCCATATACCTACAAACGTCTTTTTTATCTCTTTGGCAAAAGGTATGTAAATGTCTGACCGTAAGCGGGGGAGAATGGGGGGGGGGGGGGAGAATGGGGGGGACTGACCTCTTCATCTAGATTGTGACACAGTTCAGGCGGAATGTAAATATAATATGTTAAAGTGTTATGTGCCTAGCATTGTTAATGTGTAGCCAAGCATTGCATATTTCGGAGGCTGATGACCTATAGTAGCTGGATCTTCCTTTCCATAACTGTATATGATGTGTCCGGTTTTGTATTTTTTCTATTCATTTCATGCATAGAGGAGATATGTTTGAATAAATATATATATATATATATATATATATATATATATATATATATATATATATATTAATCTAGGGCCAGAAAGTAAACGGTGACCTGGCCCTGATTTTTTAGTCACACCAAATGTATTAAAAGTATTTATTTAAACAAACAAATGTTTTATTTAAAAAAAATAATAAATTCCATGTTTAAAGAAAAAAAGAAATGTAAAATCACCTCGAATGACCTCCAAAAACACCTTTTTACTTTATTTTATTTTATTTTTTTGCATTTTTCGTTCTATTTGTTTGTATTTAAACAGAGAAAGTTTTTACGGTTTGTGAAAAAAAAAAAAAAAAAGGCAAAAATCAGCCATTTGACACCAATTAAAAGCCTCCAGTACTTTCCTTATGACCACTAACAGCCTATGGTCCTGCTGCCTCAGTTGACAATTTTTGGGGGTCCAGGATGGTTTTCCCACTTTTTCATGCCCTTCTCCCAGTTCACACGCCCTCACCGCGAGTAGAACGAATTGGCATGTCTAATTGGATCTTGCATTTCTCAGGATAGCGCATTCATGCAAGTGTGTGTTTAATGAAACTCAAACTCACATAAGTGTCATACAAGCGGTATCATTAAAACATTATAGTGTTCCAGTGCATTGAAGAAATGGGTGGTTCTGTCGCTTCTTAAATGTCTGTGTATGTGACTGGATGACCATGCAAACACAGATTATTTGATCCTACAGGATCTTGGAGTATTAGGGATTCCCATTAACCATCAGTAACCTCTTGCAACCATTGCGTAATGGGAAGGTAACTTGCTGCCACAACCAAGCTCCTAGACTGGCACCAGGAACCACTTTTCCCAGGTTCTTACACTGGCACCTGATACCACTTCCACCAGGCTCCTACACTGGCACCTGGAACTGCCTACTTCTGGGTATGCATGGTCACTCTGCTGCAAAACTTCCTGGTTAGTGTCTACTAATTCCCACTGGTCCCTCACCAAGGACAAGTCTCCAGGGTAGCTGGCAGAGGGCTTGAGCTTGTAGACATTGGGCTCAATCCAGAACAGACGGAGAACGGAACAGCATTTCGCGATATTCTGGTTGTCACAGGATACAGTAGATGAGTAGTCTTAAAAGCAAGATGTTTATTGCTGAATGTCTTGAGAAAAACACTTCCCTATGCAGATGGTGCTTGATGGTATCACAGCATACTGATATTACAGTACAATCCTTGATGTTCTGAAGGATACACATATTTCGGAGCACGCAGTCCCATCTGTTATCTGGTTCCAATACACAATACCACAGGGGGGTAAAATCCTCTTTGGGTCCCTTAACCAATCAACCTAAGTGCATTCACTCAGCTAACATTGCCCTTATGGGCTGTGGGGAGTGGTCTGTGTCTGAGCCCACCTGAGCAGATAGTCAACACCCAGGTTCTGGTATGTCTGGAGGAGAGGGATGGTTCCCTCCAAAACTTCCAGGATGCTTCCAGGGTACCTTTCTATCTCCTCTTCCCAAATCTGGGCTCCAGTGACAAGCAGACAAGATCCCCAGCCAGCAGTCTCCAGTTCACAGAGTGTTTGTAGCTCCAAGCTACACAGCTTTATATATGGAAAAGATAAATATATAGTGCACACTGTTCTTCGATGGTTGCAACAGGTGAGGATAATTCAATCTGCAGCTTTCCTGAAGTGTCTCACCCGTTCAGTTAGGGATGTTTAGGAACTTCCTTCAGCTATCTTCTTTCTGTGTTACATAACTCACATGAGATGGCGTAGATTGCCAGACATCGTGTACGGCAATTATAAAGATTTTATTTAGAAACAGGTAGGTTATTATACTCACCCTCACTGTATTAATAAAGCTCTCTGAACATTTATTTCAAGTACCTGATTGATGTCCGTCGGTTATTAATAACAAAAACAGATCCAAGAAGAGAATTTTGGAAAGGGATGTAAAACAACAGCATGGATGATGCTTGAAAAGTAGATAGTATTTAATTAAAAAAATACAAATACGAAAGAATGGCCACTAATACAAGCTAGTACAAGCAGTTTACAAAGAGATGAAATGAGAGTGTACATAAAAAGCCACGCGTTTCACACAACATCCATCCGATTCCTCGGGCTGGTGTGTTACAGAGCGCAGTACGCAACCGCTAGCCAAAGCGTAAGTACATAGTATAAATCCTTACTAGTATGCCACGGGGAGAGCGAGTGACAAAATGACATACATGACAATTACAAGCAGACAGAGTGACATGGAAGGACCAGTGTGACAGCTGCGTGTAGAGCAGTAATTACGGATAAGATAGAGATGCATACAGAATGGATTTCACATCACGCATGACAGGGACAAGTGACAAAGACTGTGAACATACAGGAGACATAAAGTAGAGGATAATGTACCAGGATCACTAACAAGCTACAGGCAGCGCTGGTTCCTCTGCTCCGCAGATTCCTGGGGAAAGGTTTGCTGACCGATCCGGACCACGAGCACTGGCATAAACAGCGGCGTATTATGGACCCAGCGTTCAGCCACACGTGAGTCTGGAACACTTTCCATAGATGTCCCCTGTCTGGCCAAGCCTAAGGCTGGTCAGCTCTGGCTCTTACAGAAGGTTATTGTAGGTACCTCAGGCAGGTGATCGGAGTCTTTAACGAAAAGGCCGAGCAGCTCATGGATCAATTGGCGGAGAAAGCGGATGGGGAACAGCAAGTGAGTCTGCACGCCGTCATCAACTGCGTCACACTGGATGTCATCACAAAGGTCAGGTGCTACTCAATAACCATGCGTTTTACTGTAACCTCCAGATGCAGAGTAAATAGATTGTGGTTACCTCGCCCGCAGGTCGCGTTCGGAATGGACCTCGGCTTGGTGGAGGGAAACCAGACGGCTTTTCCTAACGCCATCTCCAAGGTTCTGAAAGGGATGGTGCAGTATATGCAAAACCCATTCATGCAGGTAAGATCATGGTATAAGGCTACCTGCATCATGTAATCAGCCCAGGGTCATATATGAGTATCACAGCTATATATTGCTCAGAGGTAAATCTCTCAATCATTCATGCACACATATACATACACACACACTTATATATATATATACATACATGCATAAATACACACATACTGTACATACATATATACATACACACATACTGTACATACATATATACACACACACATACTGTACATACATATATACACATACGCACATATATACATACACATGCATGCATACATACATACACACACACACACATATATACATGGGTTGGATACGTGATGTTGGCACTCGGGATCCCGGCTGTCAGAATCCTAACCCTCTACCTCTCCCTACCCTAACCGTAACCCTCTCCCCCTGGTGCCTGACCCTAAACCCAGTACTTACCATTGGGATTCTAAGCGCTGGCATCCCCACTGTCAGGATTATGACCAGATCCCACATACATGCATACTCACCTACAGCAGCCATAGATCCAGCTGAGGGGTACTTGAAGAGGGCAGTGTAGGACTGGGGCATGAAGGGGATAGCTGGGTCTATGGCCTCTGATCATCTCACTATCACCTTCATGGTCTCGGATGACCTGTGTACTGGTTTCGGTTCTTTGGTAACACTCCTCTCCTTGTGGCAAAGACCCTGTGACCGGACGCCTTTCGCCTAGGCCGGCCCTGGTCGTGGGTTAGCGCTTTTGGACTCCCACTCAGTCAGTGACCGCCTGTCACTGACTCTGCCCACTGCGCCGTGGGCGTTTAACGATGCTGCCACCACCAAACTCTACCATCAGCGTTTGGAACCGCTTATTCGGTACCCTCAGGCTCCTACGTTGGCACCTGGGACCGCTTCTGCTGCGTATGCGTTTGATTAACTGCGGACACACCTCCTGTTTGGTGTCGGCTGTTCCCACCTGAACCCTCACAATGGACCAGGTCTGCACGGTAGCTTGGCAGAGGGCTTGAACTTGGAGACACGGAGCTCTTATCCAGAACAGCAGGAGAACGGAATAGCGTTTTGCGCAATTCTGTTGGTCGCAGGGTTGAGTCAATTGAAGTAAAGGCAAACGGTGTTTATTTGCTCAATGTCTTAAAGAAGACCTTCCCTTCCGTCTGAAGGGGAATATCACACAGAAATCAAACATCAATTCTCCACAAAGGATTTTCAGGGTTGTATCACATACAGGAATCTTATCAGCAGGTCTCCTCCACACAGAAGTTACAGGGTTGTACCACATACAGGGCTCACAGTCCCTCTTTTTATGTCATTCTTACACACAACATCACAGGGGGGCAAATCCACCCTGTGCTCCTTCCAGCCAATCAGGCTATCTCATAGAACATAAATAAATACGTCTTACATTTCAAAGGAGTCTCTCAATATCCTCCTTCCTAATCCACCAACACAAACTGATTTATCATACATTATACTGTCTCCTAAAATGTTGGTATAACATGTCACAGGAAATGGTAAATGACATTCATCCTTATCAGTTTGGCATTTCCAACCTTAACACATTCAGCTTTTAGAAGTGGCATCCAAAAGGATCTTCTTTAAAAACAAATTGTCTTTTCAAAAGTAAGTTCTGTATCTGAAGTGTTTGGCTATATGACACCATTCACACCTTCACACAGTAACCTTCCAGCCAGAGGTCACTTGGAATGCACTTCAAAGAAAGCTTTGTTACACAATGGGTCTGACCACTATCATACTGTAGGTCAGGATGATTAACATATCACTTCCTATGTCAGGAGGTGAGAAGGTCTCATAACCATTTCACTTAACTGTTACAGCCTTCTAAAACAAAACAACTTATACATTCCTTCTAAGTGCATTTTCTCTACAAAATATACATTTAAACCATATAGTGCATAGCCTATTAAATATACGTTGCTTCATGCACTAATGCATTGCAGATCAGCTGCAGTGCATTACAGCAATACATATATACTTTAATACAGTTTATTATAAACCATGTGCCGTGTGCTTTTACACTGTCCTTTTAAAAATGGCGCAAAGGCATGAGGGTTAATCCCCTCAATGCCGCGGCAGCCATTTTAATCACGTGTGGTCGGCCTCCGGCCACAGACCCCTACATTTAGCATAGTTTCTCCTGAATGCTTGTACTGCTGCCCACTGTATGTTGCCCTGCATTCACCTGGCAGCATTATAGGGAATAGTAATTGCAGATCTCTATGGTGACTACGGGTTGGGTATGATGTCCCAACCACTGAGTAGCCGCCAGAAATAGGCAGAATCCCGATGCTGAAAGATCCCGACAGGGGCAGGTAAGTATACTAACCCTACCCCTCTTCCCCACCCAAACCCTCCCTTAGTGGGGTGCCTACCACCAACCCCCGCCCCCTAATCATAACCCTCCCCGAGGGGTGCCTAACCTTAACCCTCCCTGGGGGGAGCCTAACTCTTCCCCCCCGCAGCTAAACACTAAGAGGGGTCAGCTTACCGTCGTTTGGGAAGCCGCCTGTCGAGATACCGGTGTCGGTATTTATACTACATGCCGGTGTTTACACCTTGGGTGCTCTTAGTACAGACTTCATGCACCGGAATGACCAAAGCTGCAGTTATTATTTCCCAATGGCCTGTAATATGCAGCTACAGTCCTAGGTCCTAAAGATTTGTCCGTGGAGACTGGTCCCTAGTCATGTCCCTATTTTCTAATACTGGCCAACTGTACAATACAAGGCCTCTTATCTGTATATTGTACAGTATGCCACTCTCACAATCTATTGTTATACTCTGGGCTTTATACATTAATATCTAATTAAAAAGAGCATTGATTGAACATCATAATGGGGATTATAGTGCATAAAGGACAAGTCAGTACCTCTCAGGGGCAAAGTAACCTCGGATACTTATTACAGCATTGGTAATTATGCGCGGTGCGTTGTGGTACCGTAGAATATTATAAGACGTCCGATTACACACCTGTAAGCTAATGCGTACAATTCACTATATAAAAGCACATGACTCTGATTGTGGCCTGCTCCGGAGATGTACGCTATTCCGATGGTCACGCAGGTGAGTGATCATCGGCAATCCGCGCATGTACACGCGGCTATAGGGCTACGCGGGAGGATTATCAAAGGATCTGCGTCTGATGCTGCGTCTTTCTACACAGTGGCTTGGATTTGTGGAGGCGCCTGTGGGCGTCTCAGTACGTATTCCGGCAGGTGCGACATTTACATATCCCCTCGCTGCAGCTGCGCACACAGACAGCGTTGGCATTGGCGTACATCTCTGTATCAGGCCCTCTATGTGGTAATGAGAATACTATAACCCTCCTTTGTGCCTCCAGTACATGCCCCAGCACTGGCCATTTATCCGGGAAGTGCAGGAAAGTGCAGAGCTGCTGCGTGAAACTGGCCGCCAATGTATCGCGCAAAGGAAAGAAGAAATGCTGAGCGGAGAGGACGTTCCCAAAGACATCCTGACCAAGATCCTGCAGAGCGCAGGTATTGGGCGTAGTGTGCAGGTGATGGGAATAGTGTGCAGGTGGTGGGGGGTAGTGTGCAGATGTTGGGGACAGTGTGCAGATGTTGGGGACAGTGTGCAGATGTTGGGGACAGTGTGCAGATGTTGGGGACAGTGTGCAGATGTTGGGGACAGTGTGCTGGTGGTGGGGACAGTGTGCAGGTGATGGGGACAGTGTGGGCTGTGTGCAGGTGATGGGGTGTAGTGTGCAGGTGATGGGGGCAGTGTGCAGGTGATGGGGGCAGTGTGCAGGTGATGGGGGCAGTGTGCAGGTGATGGGGACAGTGTGCAGGTGATGGGGACAGTGTGCAGGTGATGGGGACAGTGTGCAGGTGATGGGGACAGTGTGCAGGTGATGGGGGATAGTGGGCAGGTGATGGGGGATAGTGGGCAGGTGATGGGGGATAGTGGGCAGGTGATGGGGGATAGTGGGCAGGTGATGGGGGATAGTGGGCAGGTGATGGGGGATAGTGGGCAGGTGATGGGGGGATAGTGGGCAGGTGGTGGGCGTAGTGTGCAGGTGATGGGGGATAGTGTGCAGGTGATAGGGCAGTGTGCAGGTGATGGGGCAGTGTGCAGGTGATGGGGCAGTGTGGATAGTGTGCAGGTGATGGGGACAGTGTGCAGGTGATGGGGGCAGTGTGGATAGTGTGCAGGTGATGGGGGTAGTGTGCAGATGTTGGGGATAGTGTGCTGGTGGTGGGGACAGTGTGGAGGTGATGGGGACAGTGTGTGCTGTGTGCAGGTGATGGGGACAGTGTGGGCTCTGTGCAAGTGGTGGGGGATAGTGTGCTGGTGGTGGGGACAGTGTGCAGGTGATGGGGACAGTGTGGGCTGTGTGCAGGTGATGGGCGTAGTGTGCAGTTGATGGGCGTAGTGTGCAGGTGATGGGGGCAGTGTGCAGGTGATGGGGGCAGTGTGCAGGTGATGGGGGCAGTATCAAGGTAGTGTGCAAGTGGTGGGGGGTAGTGTGCAGGTGGTGGGGGTAGTGTGCAGGTGATGGGGATAGTGTGCAGGTAGTGTGGGCAGTGTGCAGGTGATGGGGGCAGTGTGCAGGTGATGGGGGCAGTGTGCAGGTGATGGGGGCAGTGTGCAGGTGATGGGGACAGTGTGCAGGTGATGGGGGCAGTGTGCAGGTGGTGGGGGTAGTGTGCAGTGGATGGGTGTAGTGTGCAGGTAATGGGGGCAGTGTGGGTAGTGTGCAGGTGATGGGGTGTAGTGTGCAGGTGATGGGGCAGTGTGCAGGTGGTGGGGACAGTGTGCAGGTGATGGGGACAGTGTGGGCTGTGTGCAGGTGATGGGCGTAGTGTGCAGTTGATGGGCGTAGTGTGCAGTTGATGGGGGCAGTGTGCAGGTGATGGGGGCAGTGTGCAGGTGATGGGGGCAGTATCAAGGTAGTGTGCAAGTGGTGGGGGGTAGTGTGCAGGTGGTGGGGGTAGTGTGCAGGTGATGGGGATAGTGTGCAGGTAGTGTGGGCAGTGTGCAGGTGATGGGGATAGTGTGCAGGTAGTGTGGGCAGTGTGCAGGTGATGGGGGCAGTGTGCAGGTGATGGGGGCAGTGTGCAGGTGATGGGGACAGTGTGCAGGTGATGGGGGCAGTGTGCAGGTGGTGGGGGTAGTGTGCAGTGGATGGGTGTAGTGTGCAGGTGATGGGGGCAGTGTGGGTAGTGTGCAGGTGATGGGGTGTAGTGTGCAGGTGATGGGGGCAGTGTGCAGGTGGTGGGGACAGTGTGCAGGTGATGGGGACAGTGTGGGCTGTGTGCAGGTGATGGGGTGTAGTGTGCAGGTGATGGGCGTAGTGTGCAGGTGATGGGCGTAGTGTGCAGGTGATGGGCGTAGTGTGCAGGTGATGGGGGCAGTGTGCAGGTGATGGGGGCAGTGTGCAGGTGATGGGGGCAGTGTGCAGGTGATGGGGGCAGTGTCAAGGTAGTGTGCAAGTGGTGGGGGGTAGTGTGCAGGTGGTGGGGGTAGTGTGCAGGTGATGGGGATAGTGTGCAGGTAGTGTGGGCAGTGTGCAGGTGATGTTGGCAGTGTGCAGGTGATGGGGCAGTGTGCAGGTGATGGGGCAGTGTGCAGGTGATGGGGCAGTGTGCAGGTGATGGGGCAGTGTGCAGGTGATGGGGCAGTGTGCAGGTGATGGGGACAGTGTGCAGGTGATGGGGACAGTGTGCAGGTGATGGGGGCAGTGTGCAGGTGGTGGGGGTAGTGTGCAGTGGATGGGTGTAGTGTGCAGGTGATGGGGGCAGTGTGGGAAGTGTGCAGGTGATGGGGGCAGTGTGGGTAGTGTGCAGGTGATGGGGTGTAGTGTGCAGGTGATGGGGGCAGTGTGCAGGTGATGGGGGCAGTGTGCAGGTGATGGGGGCAGTGTGCAGGTGGTGGGGGCAGTGTGCAGGTGGTGGGGACAGTGTGGGCTGTGTGCAGGTGATGGGGTGTAGTGTGCAGGTGATGGGGTGTAGTGTGCAGGTGATGGGGTGTAGTGTGCAGGTGATGGGGTGTAGTGTGCAGGTGATGGGGTGTAGTGTGCAGGTGATGGGGTGTAGTGTGCAGGTGATGGGGACAGTGTGGGCTGTGTGCAGGTGATGGGCGTAGTGTGCAGGTGATGGGCGTAGTGTGCAGGTGATGGGCGTAGTGTGCAGGTGGTGGGGGGTAGTGTGCAGATGTTGGGGACAGTGTGCAGATGTTGGGGACAGTGTGCAGATGTTGGGGACAGTGTGCAGATGTTGGGGATAGTGTGCAGGTAGTGTGGGCAGTGTGCAGGTGATGGGGATAGTGTGCAGGTAGTGTGGGCAGTGTGCAGGTGATGGGGGCAGTGTGCAGGTGATGGGGGCAGTGTGCAGGTGATGGGGACAGTGTGCAGGTGATGGGGACAGTGTGCAGGTGATGGGGGCAGTGTGCAGGTGGTGGGGGTAGTGTGCAGTGGATGGGTGTAGTGTGCAGGTGATGGGGGCAGTGTGGGTAGTGTGCAGGTGATGGGGTGTAGTGTGCAGGTGATGGGGGCAGTGTGCAGGTGGTGGGGACAGTGTGCAGGTGATGGGGACAGTGTGGGCTGTGTGCAGGTGATGGGGCGTAGTGTGCAGGTGATGGGGGCAGTGTGCAGGTGGTGGGGGTAGTGTGCAGTGGATGGGTGTAGTGTGCAGGTGATGGGGGCAGTGTGGGAAGTGTGCAGGTGATGGGGGCAGTGTGGGTAGTGTGCAGGTGATGGGGTGTAGTGTGCAGGTGATGGGGGCAGTGTGCAGGTGATGGGGGCAGTGTGCAGGTGATGGGGGCAGTGTGCAGGTGATGGGGGCAGTGTGCAGGTGATGGGGGCAGTGTGCAGGTGGTGGGGACAGTGTGGGCTGTGTGCAGGTGATGGGGTGTAGTGTGCAGGTGATGGGGTGTAGTGTGCAGGTGATGGGGTGTAGTGTGCAGGTGATGGGGTGTAGTGTGCAGGTGATGGGGTGTAGTGTGCAGGTGATGGGGACAGTGTGGGCTGTGTGCAGGTGATGGGCGTAGTGTGCAGGTGATGGGCGTAGTGTGCAGGTGATGGGCGTAGTGTGCAGGTGGTGGGGGGTAGTGTGCAGATGTTGGGGACAGTGTGCAGATGTTGGGGACAGTGTGCAGATGTTGGGGACAGTGTGCAGATGTTGGGGATAGTGTGCAGGTAGTGTGGGCAGTGTGCAGGTGATGGGGATAGTGTGCAGGTAGTGTGGGCAGTGTGCAGGTGGTGGGGGTAGTGTGCAGTGGATGGGTGTAGTGTGCAGGTGATGGGGGCAGTGTGGGTAGTGTGCAGGTGATGGGGTGTAGTGTGCAGGTGATGGGGGCAGTGTGCAGGTGGTGGGGACAGTGTGCAGGTGATGGGGACAGTGTGGGCTGTGTGCAGGTGATGGGGTGTAGTGTGCAGGTGATGGGCGTAGTGTGCAGGTGATGGGCGTAGTGTGCAGGTGATGGGGGCAGTGTGCAGGTGATGGGGGCAGTGTGCAGGTGATGGGGGCAGTGTGCAGGTGATGGGGGCAGTGTGCAGGTGATGGGGGCAGTGTGCAGGTGATGGGGGCAGTGTCAAGGTAGTGTGCAAGTGGTGGGGGGTAGTGTGCAGGTGGTGGGGGTAGTGTGCAGGTGATGGGGATAGTGTGCAGGTAGTGTGGGCAGTGTGCAGGTGATGTTGGCAGTGTGCAGGTGATGGGGCAGTGTGCAGGTGATGGGGCAGTGTGCAGGTGATGGGGCAGTGTGCAGGTGATGGGGCAGTGTGCAGGTGATGGGGCAGTGTGCAGGTGATGGGGACAGTGTGCAGGTGATGGGGACAGTGTGCAGGTGATGGGGGCAGTGTGCAGGTGATGGGGGCAGTGTGCAGGTGGTGGGGGCAGTGTGCAGGTGGTGGGGACAGTGTGGGCTGTGTGCAGGTGATGGGGTGTAGTGTGCAGGTGATGGGGTGTAGTGTGCAGGTGATGGGGTGTAGTGTGCAGGTGATGGGGTGTAGTGTGCAGGTGATGGGGTGTAGTGTGCAGGTGATGGGGACAGTGTGGGCTGTGTGCAGGTGATGGGCGTAGTGTGCAGGTGATGGGCGTAGTGTGCAGGTGATGGGCGTAGTGTGCAGGTGGTGGGGGGTAGTGTGCAGATGTTGGGGACAGTGTGCAGATGTTGGGGACAGTGTGCAGATGTTGGGGACAGTGTGCAGATGTTGGGGACAGTGTGCTGGTGGTGGGGACAGTGTGCTGGTGGTGGGGACAGTGTGCAGGTGATGGGCGTAGTGTGCAGGTGATGGGGGCAGTGTGCAGGTGATGGGGGCAGTGTGCAGGTGATGGGGGCAGTGTGCAGGTGATGGGGGCAGTGTGCAGGTGATGGGTGATGGGGGCAGTGTGCAGGTGATGGGTGATGGGGGCAGTGTGCAGGTGATGGGGCAGTGTGGATAGTGTGCAGGTGATGGGGGCAGTGTGCAGGTGATGGGGGCAGTGTGCAGGTGATGGGTGATGGGGGCAGTGTGCAGGTGATGGGGGCAGTGTGCAGGTGATGGGGGCAGTGTGCAGGTGATGGGGGCAGTGTGCAGGTGGTGGGCGTAGTGTGCAGGTGGTGGGGGATAGTGTGCAGGTGATGGGGGCAGTGTGCAGGTGATGGGGGCAGTGTGGGTAGTGTGCAGGTGATGGGGGCAGTGTGCAGGTGATGGGGGCAGTGTGCAGGTGATGGGGGCAGTGTGCAGGTGATGGGGGCAGTGTGCAGGTGATGGGGGTAGTGTGCAGATGTTGAATAGTGTGCTGGTGGTGGGGACAGTGTGCAGGTGATGGGGACAGTGTGCAGGTGATGGGGACAGTGTGCAGGTGATGGGGGATAGTGGGCAGGTGATGGGGGATAGTGGGCAGGTGATGGGGGGATAGTGGGCAGGTGATGGGGGGATAGTGGGCAGGTGATGGGGGGATAGTGGGCAGGTGATGGGGGATAGTGTGCAGGTGGTGGGGGATAGTGTGCAGGTGGTGGGCGTAGTGTGCAGGTGATGGGGGATAGTGTGCAGGTGATAGGGCAGTGTGCAGGTGATGGGGCAGTGTGCAGGTGATGGGGCAGTGTGGATAGTGTGCAGGTGATGGGGACAGTGTGCAGGTGATGGGGGCAGTGTGGATAGTGTGCAGGTGATGGGGGTAGTGTGCAGATGTTGGGGATAGTGTGCTGGTGGTGGGGACAGTGTGGAGGTGATGGGGACAGTGTGTGCTGTGTGCAGGTGATGGGGACAGTGTGGGCTCTGTGCAAGTGGTGGGGGATAGTGTGCTGGTGGTGGGGACAGTGTGCAGGTGATGGGGACAGTGTGGGCTGTGTGCAGGTGATGGGCGTAGTGTGCAGTTGATGGGCGTAGTGTGCAGTTGATGGGGGCAGTGTGCAGGTGATGGGGGCAGTGTGCAGGTGATGGGGGCAGTATCAAGGTAGTGTGCAAGTGGTGGGGGGTAGTGTGCAGGTGGTGGGGGTAGTGTGCAGGTGATGGGGATAGTGTGCAGGTAGTGTGGGCAGTGTGCAGGTGATGGGGGCAGTGTGCAGGTGATGGGGACAGTGTGCAGGTGATGGGGGCAGTGTGCAGGTGGTGGGGGTAGTGTGCAGTGGATGGGTGTAGTGTGCAGGTGATGGGGGCAGTGTGGGTAGTGTGCAGGTGATGGGGTGTAGTGTGCAGGTGATGGGGGCAGTGTGCAGGTGGTGGGGACAGTGTGCAGGTGATGGGGACAGTGTGCAGGTGATGGGGACAGTGTGGGCTGTGTGCAGGTGATGGGGTGTAGTGTGCAGGTGATGGGCGTAGTGTGCAGGTGATGGGCGTAGTGTGCAGGTGATGGGCGTAGTGTGCAGGTGATGGGGGCAGTGTGCAGGTGATGGGGGCAGTGTGCAGGTGATGGGGGCAGTGTCAAGGTAGTGTGCAAGTGGTGGGGGGTAGTGTGCAGGTGGTGGGGGTAGTGTGCAGGTGATGGGGATAGTGTGCAGGTAGTGTGGGCAGTGTGCAGGTGATGTTGGCAGTGTGCAGGTGATGGGGCAGTGTGCAGGTGATGGGGCAGTGTGCAGGTGATGGGGCAGTGTGCAGGTGATGGGGCAGTGTGCAGGTGATGGGGACAGTGTGCAGGTGATGGGGACAGTGTGCAGGTGATGGGGACAGTGTGCAGGTGATGGGGACAGTGTGCAGGTGATGGGGCAGTGTGCAGGTGATGGGGGCAGTGTGCAGGTGGTGGGGGTAGTGTGCAGTGGATGGGTGTAGTGTGCAGGTGATGGGGGCAGTGTGGGTAGTGTGCAGGTGATGGGGGCAGTGTGGGTAGTGTGCAGGTGATGGGGTGTAGTGTGCAGGTGATGGGGGCAGTGTGCAGGTGATGGGGGCAGTGTGCAGGTGATGGGGGCAGTGTGCAGGTGATGGGGGCAGTGTGCAGGTGGTGGGGGCAGTGTGCAGGTGGTGGGGACAGTGTGGGCTGTGTGCAGGTGATGGGGTGTAGTGTGCAGGTGATGGGGTGTAGTGTGCAGGTGATGGGGTGTAGTGTGCAGGTGATGGGGTGTAGTGTGCAGGTGATGGGGTGTAGTGTGCAGGTGATGGGGACAGTGTGGGCTGTGTGCAGGTGATGGGCGTAGTGTGCAGGTGATGGGCGTAGTGTGCAGGTGATGGGGGCAGTGTCAAGGTAGTGTGCAAGTGGTGGGGGGTAGTGTGCAGGTGGTGGGGGTAGTGTGCAGGTGATGGGGATAGTGTGCAGGTAGTGTGGGCAGTGTGCAGGTGATGTTGGCAGTGTGCAGGTGATGTTGGCAGTGTGCAGGTGATGGGGCAGTGTGCAGGTGATGGGGCAGTGTGCAGGTGATGGGGCAGTGTGCAGGTGATGGGGACAGTGTGCAGGTGATGGGGACAGTGTGCAGGTGATGGGGACAGTGTGCAGGTGATGGGGACAGTGTGCAGGTGATGGGGCAGTGTGCAGGTGATGGGGGCAGTGTGCAGGTGGTGGGGGTAGTGTGCAGTGGATGGGTGTAGTGTGCAGGTGATGGGGGCAGTGTGGGTAGTGTGCAGGTGATGGGGGCAGTGTGGGTAGTGTGCAGGTGATGGGGTGTAGTGTGCAGGTGATGGGGGCAGTGTGCAGGTGATGGGGGCAGTGTGCAGGTGATGGGGGCAGTGTGCAGGTGATGGGGGCAGTGTGCAGGTGGTGGGGGCAGTGTGCAGGTGGTGGGGACAGTGTGGGCTGTGTGCAGGTGATGGGGTGTAGTGTGCAGGTGATGGGGTGTAGTGTGCAGGTGATGGGGTGTAGTGTGCAGGTGATGGGGTGTAGTGTGCAGGTGATGGGGTGTAGTGTGCAGGTGATGGGGACAGTGTGGGCTGTGTGCAGGTGATGGGCGTAGTGTGCAGGTGATGGGCGTAGTGTGCAGGTGATGGGCGTAGTGTGCAGGTGGTGGGGGGTAGTGTGCAGATGTTGGGGACAGTGTGCAGATGTTGGGGACAGTGTGCAGATGTTGGGGACAGTGTGCTGGTGGTGGGGACAGTGTGCTGGTGGTGGGGACAGTGTGCTGGTGGTGGGGACAGTGTGCAGGTGATGGGCGTAGTGTGCAGGTGATGGGGGCAGTGTGCAGGTGATGGGGCAGTGTGCAGGTGATGGGGGCAGTGTGCAGGTGATGGGGGCAGTGTGCAGGTGATGGGGGCAGTGTGCAGGTGATGGGTGATGGGGGCAGTGTGCAGGTGATGGGGGCAGTGTGCAGGTGATGGGGCAGTGTGGATAGTGTGCAGGTGATGGGGGCAGTGTGCAGGTGATGGGGGCAGTGTGCAGGTGATGGGTGATGGGGGCAGTGTGCAGGTGATGGGTGATGGGGGCAGTGTGCAGGTGATGGGGGCAGTGTGCAGGTGATGGGGGCAGTGTGCAGGTGGTGGGCGTAGTGTGCAGGTGGTGGGGGATAGTGTGCAGGTGGTGGGGGCAGTGTGCAGGTGATGGGGGCAGTGTGGGTAGTGTGCAGGTGATGGGGGCAGTGTGCAGGTGATGGGGGCAGTGTGCAGGTGATGGGGGCAGTGTGCAGGTGATGGGGGTAGTGTGCAGATGTTGAATAGTGTGCTGGTGGTGGGGACAGTGTGCAGGTGATGGGGACAGTGTGGGCTGTGTGCAGGTGATGGGGTGTAGTGTGCAGGTGATGGGCGTAGTGTGCAGGTGATGGGCGTAGTGTGCAGGTGATGGGCGTAGTGTGCAGGTGATGGGGGCAGTGTGCAGGTGATGGGGGCAGTGTGCAGGTGATGGGGGCAGTGTCAAGGTAGTGTGCAAGTGGTGGGGGGCAGTGTGCAGGTGATGGGGGCAGTGTGCAGGTGGTGGGGGTAGTGTGCAGTGGATGGGTGTAGTGTGCAGGTGATGGGGGCAGTGTGGGTAGTGTGCAGGTGATGGGGCTCTGTGCAGGTGATGGGGGCAGTGTGCAGGTGATGGGGACAGTGTGCAGGTGATGGGCGTAGTGTGCAGGTGATGGGGGCAGTGTGCAGGTGATGGGGCAGTGTGCAGGTGATGGGGGCAGTGTGCAGGTGATGGGGGCAGTGTGCAGGTGATGGGGGCAGTGTGCAGGTGATGGGTGATGGGGGCAGTGTGCAGGTGATGGGGGCAGTGTGCAGGTGATGGGGCAGTGTGCAGGTGAAGGGGGCAGTGTGGGTAGTGTGCAGGTGATGGGGGCAGTGTGCAGTGTTGGGGGCAGTGTGCAGGTGATGGGGGCAGTGTGCAGGTGGTGGGTGTAGTGTGCAGGTTGTGGGGGATAGTGTGCAGGTGATGGGGGCAGTGTGCAGGTGATGGGGGCAGTGTGGGTAGTGTGCAGGTGATGGGGGCAGTGTGCAGGTGATGGGGGTAGTGTGCAGGTGGTGGGGGGTAGTGTGCAGATGTTGAATAGTGTGCTGGTGGTGGGGACAGTGTGCAGGTGATGGGGACAGTGTGGGCTGTGTGCAGGTGATGGGGACAGTGTGGGCTCTGTGCAGGTGGTGGGGGCAGTGTGCAGGTGATGGGGGCAGTGTGCAGGTGATGGGGGCAGTGTGCAGGTGAAGGGGGCAGTGTGGGTAGTGTGCAGGTGATGGGGGCAGTGTGCAGGTGATGGGGGCAGTGTGCAGGTGATGGGGGCAGTGTGCAGGTGATGGGGGCAGTGTGCAGGTGATGGGGGTAGTGTGCAGGTGATGGGGGTAGTGTGCAGGTGATGGGGGTAGTGTGCAGGTGATGGGGATAGTGTGCTGGTGGTGGGGACAGTGTGGAGGTGATGGGGACAGTGTGTGCTGTGTGCAGGTGATGGGGACAGTGTGGGCTCTGTGCAAGTGGTGGGGGGTAGTGTGCAGGTGGTGGGGGTAGTGTGCAGGTGATGGGGATAGTGTGCAGGTGATGGGGGCAGTGTGCAGGTGATGGGGGCAGTGTGCAGGTGATGGGGGCAGTGTGCAGGTGATGGGGGCAGTGTGCAGGTGATGGGGGCAGTGTGCAGGTGATGGGGGTAGTGTGCAGGTGATGGGGGTAGTGTGCAGGTGGTGGGGGGTAGTGTGCAGATGTTGGGGATAGTGTGCTGGTGGTGGGGACAGTGTGCAGGTGATGGGGACAGTGTGGGCGTAGTGTGCAGGTGATGGGCGTAGTGTGCAGTTGATGGGGGCAGTGTGCAGGTGATGGGGGCAGTGTGCAGGTGATGGGGGCAGTATCAAGGTAGTGTGCAAGTGGTGGGGGGTAGTGTGCAGGTGGTGGGGGTAGTGTGCAGGTGATGGGGATAGTGTGCAGGTAGTGTGGGCAGTGTGCAGGTGATGGGGGCAGTGTGCAGGTGATGGGGGCAGTGTGCAGGTGATGGGGACAGTGTGCAGGTGATGGGGACAGTGTGCAGGTGATGGGGACAGTGTGCAGGTGGTGGGGGTAGTGTGCAGTGGATGGGTGTAGTGTGCAGGTGATGGGGGCAGTGTGGGTAGTGTGCAGGTGATGGGGTGTAGTGTGCAGGTGATGGGGGCAGTGTGCAGGTGGTGGGGACAGTGTGCAGGTGATGGGGACAGTGTGGGCTGTGTGCAGGTGATGGGGTGTAGTGTGCAGGTGATGGGCGTAGTGTGCAGGTGATGGGCGTAGTGTGCAGGTGATGGGGGCAGTGTGCAGGTGATGGGGGCAGTGTGCAGGTGATGGGGACAGTGTGCAGGTGATGGGGACAGTGTGCAGGTGATGGGGGCAGTGTGCAGGTGGTGGGGGTAGTGTGCAGTGGATGGGTGTAGTGTGCAGGTGATGGGGGCAGTGTGGGTAGTGTGCAGGTGATGGGGTGTAGTGTGCAGGTGATGGGGGCAGTGTGCAGGTGGTGGGGACAGTGTGCAGGTGATGGGGACAGTGTGGGCTGTGTGCAGGTGATGGGGTGTAGTGTGCAGGTGATGGGCGTAGTGTGCAGGTGATGGGCGTAGTGTGCAGGTGATGGGGGCAGTGTGCAGGTGATGGGGGCAGTGTGCAGGTGATGGGGGCAGTGTGCAGGTGATGGGGGCAGTGTGCAGGTGATGGGGGCAGTGTCAAGGTAGTGTGCAAGTGGTGGGGGTAGTGTGCAGGTGATGGGGATAGTGTGCAGGTAGTGTGGGCAGTGTGCAGGTGATGTTGGCAGTGTGCAGGTGATGGGGCAGTGTGCAGGTGATGGGGCAGTGTGCAGGTGATGGGGCAGTGTGCAGGTGATGGGGCAGTGTGCAGGTGATGGGGCAGTGTGCAGGTGATGGGGACAGTGTGCAGGTGATGGGGGCAGTGTGCAGGTGGTGGGGGTAGTGTGCAGGTGATGGGGGATAGTGTGCAGGTGATGGGGGCAGTGTGCAGGTGATGGGGATTAGTGTGCACGTGTGGTGGTGGGGTTAGTGTGCAGGTGGTGGGGTTAGTGTGCAGGTGATGGGGGTAGTGTGCTGGTGATGGGGGTAGTGTGCAGGTGGTGGGGGGTAGTGTGCAGATGTTGAATAGTGTGCTGGTGGTGGGGACAGTGTGCAGGTGATGGGGACAGTGTGGGCGTAGTGTGCAGGTGATGGGGGCAGTGTGCAGGTGATGGGGGCAGTGTGCAGGTGATGGGGACAGTGTGCAGGTGATGGGGACAGTGTGCAGGTGATGGGGGCAGTGTGCAGGTGGTGGGGGTAGTGTGCAGTGGATGGGTGTAGTGTGCAGGTGATGGGGGCAGTGTGGGTAGTGTGCAGGTGATGGGGTGTAGTGTGCAGGTGATGGGGGCAGTGTGCAGGTGGTGGGGACAGTGTGCAGGTGATGGGGACAGTGTGGGCTGTGTGCAGGTGATGGGGTGTAGTGTGCAGGTGATGGGCGTAGTGTGCAGGTGATGGGCGTAGTGTGCAGGTGATGGGGGCAGTGTGCAGGTGATGGGGGCAGTGTGCAGGTGATGGGGGCAGTGTGCAGGTGATGGGGGCAGTGTGCAGGTGATGGGGGCAGTGTCAAGGTAGTGTGCAAGTGGTGGGGGTAGTGTGCAGGTGATGGGGATAGTGTGCAGGTAGTGTGGGCAGTGTGCAGGTGATGTTGGCAGTGTGCAGGTGATGGGGCAGTGTGCAGGTGATGGGGCAGTGTGCAGGTGATGGGGCAGTGTGCAGGTGATGGGGCAGTGTGCAGGTGATGGGGACAGTGTGCAGGTGATGGGGGCAGTGTGCAGGTGGTGGGGGTAGTGTGCAGGTGATGGGGGATAGTGTGCAGGTGATGGGGGCAGTGTGCAGGTGATGGGGATTAGTGTGCACGTGTGGTGGTGGGGTTAGTGTGCAGGTGGTGGGGTTAGTGTGCAGGTGATGGGGGTAGTGTGCTGGTGATGGGGGTAGTGTGCAGGTGGTGGGGGGTAGTGTGCAGATGTTGAATAGTGTGCTGGTGGTGGGGACAGTGTGCAGGTGATGGGGACAGTGTGGGCTCTGTGCAGGTGGTGGGGGCAGTGTGCAGGTGATGGGGGCAGTGTGCAGGTGATGGGGGCAGTGTGCAGGTGAAGGGGGCAGTGTGGGTAGTGTGCAGGTGATGGGGGCAGTGTGCAGTGATGGGGGCAGTGTGCAGGTGATGGGGGCAGTGTGCAGGTGATGGGGGCAGTGTGCAGGTGATGGGGGCAGTGTGCAGGTGATGGGGGCAGTGTGCAGGTGATGGGGGCAGTGTGCAGGTGATGGGGGTAGTGTGCAGGTGATGGGGGTAGTGTGCAGGTGATGGGGGTAGTGTGCAGGTGATGGGGTGTAGTGTGCAGGTGATGGGGGCAGTGTGCAGGTGATGGGGTGTAGTGTGCAGGTGATGGGGTGTAGTGTGCAGATGTTGGGGATAGTGTGCTGGTGGTGGGGACAGTGTGCAGGTGATGGGGGTAGTGTGCAGGTGGTGGGGGTAGAGTGCAGTGGATGGGTGCAGTGTGCAGGTGGTGGGGGGTAGTGTGCAGGTGGTGGGGGGTAGTGTGCTGGTGGTGGGGACAGTGTGCAGGTGATGGGGACAGTGTGCAGGTGATGGGGACAGTGTGGGCAGTGTGCAGGTGATGGGGGCAGTGTGCAGGTGATGGGGGCAGTGTGCAGGTGATGGAGGCAGTGTGCAGGTGATGGGGGCAGTGTGCTGGTGATGGGGGCAGTGTGGGTAGTGTGCAGATGTTGGGGACAGTGTGCAGATGTTGGGGACAGTGTGCAGATGTTGGGGACAGTGTGCTGGTGGTGGGGACAGTGTGCAGGTGATGGGGACAGTGTGGGCTGTGTGCAGGTGATGGGGTGTAGTGTGCAGGTGATGGGGGCAGTGTGCAGGTGATGGGGGCAGTGTGCAGGTGATGGGGGTAGTGTGCAGGTGATGGGGTAGTGTGCAGGTGATGGGGGTAGTGTGCAGGTGATGGGGGTAGTGTGCAGGTGATGGGGGTAGTGTGCAGGTGGTGGGGGGTAGTGTGCAGATGTTGGGGATAGTGTGCTGGTGGTGGGGACAGTGTGCAGGTGATGGGGACAGTGTGGGCTGTGTGCAGGTGATGGGGGCAGTGTGCAGGTGATGGAGGCAGTGTGCAGGTGATGGGGGCAGTGTGCTGGTGATGGGGGCAGTGTGGGTAGTGTGCAGATGTTGGGGACAGTGTGCAGATGTTGGGGACAGTGTGCAGATGTTGGGGACAGTGTGCTGGTGGTGGGGACAGTGTGCAGGTGATGGGGACAGTGTGGGCTGTGTGCAGGTGATGGGGTGTAGTGTGCAGGTGATGGGGGCAGTGTGCAGGTGATGGGGGCAGTGTGCAGGTGATGGGGGTAGTGTGCAGGTGATGGGGTAGTGTGCAGGTGATGGGGGTAGTGTGCAGGTGATGGGGGTAGTGTGCAGGTGATGGGGGTAGTGTGCAGGTGGTGGGGGGTAGTGTGCAGATGTTGGGGATAGTGTGCTGGTGGTGGGGACAGTGTGCAGGTGATGGGGACAGTGTGGGCTGTGTGCAGGTGATGGGCGTAGTGTGCAGTTGATGGGCGTAGTGTGCAGGTGATGGGGGCAGTGTGCAGGTGATGGGGGCAGTGTCAAGGTAGTGTGCAAGTGGTGGGGGGTAGTGTGCAGGTGGTGGGGGTAGTGTGCAGGTGATGGGGATAGTGTGCAGGTAGTGTGGGCAGTGTGCAGGTGATGGGGGCAGTGTGCAGGTGATGGGGGCAGTGTGCAGGTGATGGGGGCAGTGTGCAGGTGATGGGGGCAGTGTGCAGGTGATGGGGGCAGTGTGCAGATGTTGGGGATAGTGTGCTGGTGGTGGGGACAGTGTGCAGGTGATGGGGGTAGTGTGCAGGTGGTGGGGGTAGTGTGCAGTGGATGGGTGTAGTGTGCAGGTGATGGGGCAGTGTGCAGGTGATGGGGGCAGTGTGGGTAGTGTGCAGGTGATGGGGGTAGTGTGCAGGTGATGGGGGTAGTGTGCAGTGGATGGGTGTAGTGTGCAGGTGATGGGGCAGTGTGCAGGTGATGGGGCAGTGTGGGTAGTGTGCAGGTGATGGGGGATAGTGTGCAGGTGATGGGGGTAGTGTGCAGGTGATGGGGGTAGTGTGCTTGTGGTGGGGACAGTGTGCAGGTGATGGGGATAGTGTGCTTGTGGTGGGGACAGTGTGCAGGTGATGGGGGCAGTGTGCAGGTGATGGGGGCAGTGTGGATAGTGTGCAGGTGATGGGGGCAGTGTGCAGGTGATGGGGGCAGTGTGCTGGTGGTGGGGACAGTGTGCAGGTGATGGGGACAGTGTGGGCTGTGTGCAGGTGATGGGGATAGTGTGGGCTCTGTGCAGGTGGTGGGGGTAGTGTGCAGTGGATGGGGGCAGTGTGCAGGTGATGGGGGCAGTGTGCAGGTGATGGGGGCAGTGTGCAGGTGATGGGGCAGTGTGGATAGTGTGCAGGTGATGGGGACAGTGTGCAGGTGATGGGGACAGTGTGCAGGTGATGGGGGCAGTGTGCAGGTGATGGGGGCAGTGTGCAGGTGATGGGGGCAGTGTGGGTAGTGTGCAGGTGATGGGTGTAGTGTGCAGGTGATGGGGGCAGTGTGCAGGTGATGGGTGTAGTGTGCAGGTGATGGGTGTAGTGTGCAGGTGATGGGGGGTAGTGTGCAGATGTTGGGGGTAGTGTGCAGGTGGTGGGGGACAGTGTGCAGGTGATGGGGGCAGTGTGCAGGTGATGGGGGCAGTGTGCAGGTGATGGGGTGTAGTGTGCAAGTGATGGGGTGTAGTGTGCAAGTGATGGGGTGTAGTGTGCAAGTGATGGGGTGTAGTGTGCAAGTGATGGGGTGTAGTGTGCAGGTGATGGGGGATAGTGTGCAGGTGATGGGGGATAGTGTGCAGGTGATGGGGGCAGTGTGCAGGTGATGGGGGCAGTGTGGGTAGTGTGCAGGTGATGGGGGCAGTGTGCAGGTGATGGGGGAAGTGTGGGCAGTGTGCAGGTGATGGGGGCAGTGTGCAGGTGATGGGGGCAAAGTGCAGGTGATGGGGGTAGTGTGCAGGTGGTGGGGGGTAGTGTGCAGATGTTGAATAGTGTGCTGGTGGTGGGGACAGTGTGCAGGTGATGGGGACAGTGTGGGCTGTGTGCAGGTGATGGGGACAGTGTGGGCTCTGTGCAGGTGGTGGGGGCAGTGTGCAGGTGATGGGGGATAGTGTGCAGGTGATGGGGGATAGTGTGCAGGTGATGGGGGATAGTGTGCAGGTGATGGGGGATAGTGTGCAGGTGATGGGGGATAGTGTGCAGGTGATGGGGGATAGTGTGCAGGTGATGGGGGATAGTGTGCAGGTGATGGGGCAGTGGGTGTAGTGTGCAGGTGATGGGGTTAGTGTGCAGGTGATGGGGGATAGTGTGCAGGTGATGGGGGATAGTGTGCAGGTGATGGGGGATAGTGTGCAGGTGATGGGGGATAGTGTGCAGGTGATGGGGACAGTGTGGGCTGTGTGCAGGTGATGGGGACAGTGTGGGCTCTGTGCAGGTGGTGGGGGCAGTGTGCAGGTGATGGGGGCAGTGTGCAGGTGATGGGGGCAGTGTGCAGGTGATGGGGTGTAGTGTGCAGGTGGTGGGGGGCAGTGTGCAGGTGATGGGGGGCAGTGTGCAGGTGGTGGGGGGCAGTGTGTAGGTGGTGGGGGACAGTGTGCAGGTGGTGGGGGACAGTGTGCAGGTGATGGGGACAGTGTGCAGGTGATGGGGGCAGTGTGCAAGTGATGGGGTGTAGTGTGCAAGTGATGGGGTGTAGTGTGCAAGTGATGGGGTGTAGTGTGCAAGTGATGGGGTGTAGTGTGCAGGTGATGGGGTGTAGTGTGCAGGTGATGGGGTGTAGTGTGCAGGTGATGGGGTGTAGTGTGCAGGTGATGGGGTGTAGTGTGCAGGTGATGGGGGCAGTGTGCAGGTGATGGGGGCAGTGTGCAGGTGATGGGGGCAGTGTGCAGGTGATGGGGGCAGTGTGGGCAGTGTGCAGGTGATGGGGGCAGTGTGCAGGTGATGGGGGCAGTGTGCAGGTGATGGGGGCAGTGTGCAGGTGAAGGGGACAGTGTGCAGGTGAAGGGGACAGTGTGCAGGTGACGGGGGCAGTGTGCAGGTGACGGGGGCAGTGTGCAGGTGACGGGGGCAGTGTGCAGGTGATGGGGGGCAGTGTGCAGGTGATGGGGGCAGTGTGCAGGTGATGGGGGCAGTGTGCAGGTGATGGGGCAGTGTGGGTAGTGTGCAGGTGATGGGGGCAGTGTGCAGGTGATGGGGGCAGTGTGCAGGTGATGGGGGCAGTGTGCAGGTGATGGGGGTAGTGTGCTGGTGATGGGGGTAGTGTGCAGGTGGTGGGGGGTAGTGTGCAGATGTTGAATAGTGTGCTGGTGGTGGGGACAGTGTGCAGGTGATGGGGACAGTGTGGGCTGTGTGCAGGTGATGGGGACAGTGTGGGCTCTGTTCAGGTGGTGGGGGTAGTGTGCAGTGGATGGGGGTAGTGTGCAGTGGATGGGGCAGTGTGCAGGTGATGGGGGCAGTGTGGGTAGTGTGCAGGTGATGGGGCAGTGTGCAGGTGATGGGGTGTAGTGTGCAGGTGATGGGGTGTAGTGTGCAGGTGATGGGGGTAGTGTGCAGGTGATGGGGGTAGTGTGCAGGTGATGGGGGCAGTGTGCAGGTGATGGGGGCAGTGTGGGTAGTGTGCAGGTGATGGGGGCAGTGTGGGTAGTGTGCAGGTGATGGGGGCAGTGTGGGTAGTGTGCAGGTGATGGGGTGTAGTGTGCAGGTGGTGGGGGGTAGTGTGCAGGTGGTGGGGACAGTGTGCAGATGTTGGGGATAGTGTGCTGGTGGTGGGGACAGTGTGCAGGTGATGGGGACAGTGTGGGCAGTGTGCAGGTGATGGGGACAGTGTGCAGGTGATGGGGACAGTGTGCAGGTGATGGGGATAGTGTGCAGGTGATGGGGACAGTGTGCAGGTGATGGGGACAGTGTGGGCAGTGTGCAGGTGACGGGGTTAGTGTGCAGGTGACGGGGTTAGTGTGCAGGTGACGGGGGGTAGTGTGCAGGTGACGGGGGGTAGTGTGCTGGTGGTGGGGATAGTGTGCTGGTGGTGGGGTTAGTGTGCAGGTGATGGGGCAGTGTGGGTAGTGTGCAGGTGATGGGGGCAGTGTGCAGGTGATGGGGGCAGTGTGCAGGTGGTGGGTGTAGTGTGCAGGTGATGGGTGTAGTGTGCAGGTGGTGGGGGGTAGTGTGCAGATGTTGGGGATAGTGTGCTGGTGGTGGGGACAGTGTGGGCTCTGTTCAGGTGGTGGGGGTAGTGTGCAGTGGATGGGGGTAGTGTGCAGTGGATGGGGCAGTGTGCAGGTGATGGGGGCAGTGTGGGCAGTGTGCAGGTGATGGGGGACAGTGTGTAGGTGATGGGGACAGTGTGCAGGTGGTGGGTGTAGTGTGCAGGTGGTGGGTGTAGTGTGCAGGTGGTGGGGGATAGTGTGCAGGTGATGGGGGCAGTGTGCAGGTGATGGGGGCAGTGTGCAGGTGATGGGGGCAGTGTGCAGGTGATGGGGGCAGTGTGCAGGTGATGGGGGCAGTGTGCAGGTGATGGGGTTAGTGTGCAGGTGGTGGGGTTAGTGTGCAGGTGGTGGGGTTAGTGTGCAGGTGGTGGGGGATAGTGTGCAGGTGATGGGGGATAGTGTGCAGGTGATGGGGGCAGTGTGCAGGTGATGGGGGCAGTGTGCAGGTGATGGGGGCAGTGTGCAGGTGATGGGGATTAGTGTGCACGTGTGGTGGTGGGGTTAGTGTGCAGGTGGTGGGGTTAGTGTGCAGGTGGTGGGGTTAGTGTGCAGGTGGTGGGGTTAGTGTGCAGGTGGTGGGGTTAGTGTGCAGGTGGTGGGGTAGTGTGCAGGTGATGGGGGCAGTGTGCAGGTGATGGGGGCAGTGTGCAGGTGATGGGGGCAGTGTGGGCAGTCTGCAGGTGATGGGTGTAGTGTGCAGGTGATGGGGTTAGTGTGCAGGTGGTGGGGGTTAGTGTGCAGGTGGTGGGGGTTAGTGTGCAGGTGATGGGGGATAGTGTGCAGGTGATGGGGGATAGTGTGCAGGTGATGGGGACAGTGTGCAGGTGGTGGGTGTAGTGTGCAGGTGATGGGGGATAGTGTGCAGGTGATGGGGGCAGTGTGCAGGTGATGGGGGCAGTGTGCAGGTGATGGGGATTAGTGTGCACGTGTGGTGGTGGGGTTAGTGTGCAGGTGGTGGGGTTAGTGTGCAGGTGGTGGGGAGTAGTGTGCAGGTGATGGGGACAGTGTGCAGGTGATGGGGACAGTGTGCAGGTGATGGGGACAGTGTGGGCAGTGTGCAGGTGACGGGTTTAGTGTGCAGGTGACTGGGTTAGTGTGCAGGTGATGGGGGGATAGTGTGCTGGTGGTGGGGATAGTGTGCTGGTGGTGGGGTTAGTGTGCAGGTGATGGGGTAGTGTGCAGGTGGTGGGGGTTAGTGTGCAGGTGGTGGGGGTTAGTGTGCAGGTGATGGGGGCAGTGTGAGCAGGCAATGTGACTCCGCCCTGTACGCATAATGGATTAATACTGCTAGTGCCAGGTACAGCCCTGCTGGTGTCATTGGCGCTCACCTGTCTATTTAGTACTGCGGTGCTAGTTGTACTCTTCATGCCATCCTAGGATCATCGTCAGCAATCCGCGCATCCTATGATCATCGTCGGCAATCCTCGCATCCTAGGATCATCGTCGGCAATCCTCGCATCCTAGGATCATCGTCGGCAATCCTCGCATCCTAGGATCATCGTCGGCAATCCTCGCATCCTAGGATCATCGTCGGCAATCCTCGCATCCTAGGATTATCGTCGGCAATCCGCGCATCCTAGGATCGTGGGCAATCCGCGCATCCTAGGATCATCGTCAGCAATCCGCGCATCCTAGGATCAACAGAAATCCACGCATCGTAGGATCATCGTTAGCAATCCACGCATCCTAGGATCATCATGTTCCTGGTGGAACGAGATAAGGTTAATTAAGCCACACAAACCAGTATCTTGAAAAAAGATATAATTTATTATAACAAATGACAAGATATAAAAGAATAACAGTTACTTAGCTTCGGAATATAAGATGGTTACACGATCCAGGAGACCCCTCTCAGAATAGAGCTGGAACGAACAATTTCCTGGCCACCAGCTGCAGTCTCTGGTCCAGGCTTAGGGCAGGCCACTGGCAGCTTCTTTGTTCTTTGCTTATATAGTATCCTACTTGTCATACCCATCTAACTCTACTAATATGGGCTTAAACCTACTTCAAACTACTTTATTGGTTAACTACTGATAAGGACCTTCTAAAACTTAACGCAGGCGTACATCGCAGTAGACAACGCCTTGTGGATTTATGGCCTGTCTCCCCGGGCTTACCTGTGCTCTCTCCCTGGATTTCCCCTTGCTCTCTCCCCGGGCTTATCTGTGCTCTCTCCCTGGATTTCCTCTTGCTCTCTCCTCGGGCTTACCTGTGCACTCTCCTCGGGCTTACCTGTGCACTCTCCTCGGGCTTACCTGTGCACTCTCCTCGGGCTTACCTGTGCACTCTCCTCGGGCTTACCTGTGCACTCTCCTCGGGCTTACCTGTGCACTCTCCTCGGGCTTACCTGTGCACTCTCCTCGGGCTTACCTGTGCACTCTCCTCGGGCTTACCTGTGCACTCTCCCCAGGCCTACCTGTGCTCTCTCCCCAGGCTTACCTGTGCTCTCTCCCTGGATTTCCCCTTACTCACTCCCAGGGCTTACCTGTGCTCTCTCCCCGGATTTCCCCTTGCTCTCTCCCCGGGCTTACCTGTGTTCTCTCCCCAGGCTTACCTGTGCTCTCTCCCTGGATTTCCCCTTGCTCACTCCCCGGGCTTACCTGTGCTCTCTCCCTGGATTTCCCCTTGCTCTCTCCCCGGGCTTATCCGTGCTCTCTCCCCGGGCTTATCCGTGCTCTCTCCCTGGATTTCCCCTTGCTCTCTCCCCGGGCTTATCCGTGCTCTCTCCCTGGATTTCCCCTTGCTCTCTCCCCGGGCTTACCTGTGCTCTCTCCCCAGGCTTACCTGTACACTCCAGCCGGATTTACCTGTGCTCTCTCACCGGATTTACCTGTGCTCTCTCCCCGGGCTTACCTGTGCTCTCTCCCCGGATTTCCCCTTGCTCTCTCCCCGGGCTTACCTGTGCGCTCTCCCCGGGCTTACCTGTGCGCTCTCCCTGGGCTTACCTGTGCTCTCTCCCTTTGTTTGCAGAGCAGGAGAGCGGCCTAGATGATGAGATTATGCTGGACAACTTTGTCACATTCTTTATCGCTGGTAAGTAGACTTGGCCGGATTAAGGTCTGTGGGGGCCCCTGGGCAACAAACATGTGGGGGCCCCTATTAAATATACATACACACACACACTAAATGGATGAAATGGGGGTATGTGCAGTGGTGCCTCTTATGCAGAGCCACAGTATAAGTGCCCCCTGTAGTAGAGCCCCCAGTAAAAGAGCCCCTGTACTAATGCCCCCAGTAGTAGAGCCCCCTGCAGTAGAGCCCCCTGTAGGAACCAAAACCAAGCTTCCCTCTCCACACGTGTCATTGCCACAGCAATAAAATAATGTTACACTAAGTGCTGTGATACTGAGGCGTGCATAAATTAACCTCAGCGGCATCGCACGCAGCCGGGCACCTCTCTGTGTGCAGGAATCTCTCAAGTTTCGCGGCAGGGTCAGGTCTACCCTTAGCTTACACGCAGTTTCCATAGCACTCGATGTTCCCGATATTTACGCTGTCAGTCACGGCATAGGTGGGCGGCTTTATGTTTTGCTGGGTGTTTGCTTGTGCTGCGGTCTCCATACGTATGTATTGATTAGCATTTTCTCGCAGCAACTGGTTGCGTGCGTCTGCGAGCGTGCGTTCCTTGCTGTAACAGGCCCTGAGTTGGTAGCGATGCCTGACGGCTGCACAAAGTTGATGGCGGGATGGGGGAGGGGGGGCTACACACAATCATTTTTTTTAGTTTTTAAACCTCCCCCCGGGTACAGGCAAGTTGGTCTCCCAGGAATCGTCCCGGTGAGCCTTATGGCCAATCTGCCCCCCCCCAGGACTAGCACCAGGGAACATACCTGGGAAATTGATGCTTCCAAAACATCCTAATCTGTGATGGCATTTTCACCAACACATGTTCTAAGGTGGGAGGGCAGGTAACAGCGTCTGGGCACTGGGAGCCCCTACCTTACCTAGGATGGAATTAGGCACTAGAACCGGTCACGTAGAAGCCTCAGGACACTTTCATTGTTATCCTCTGAAGTCAGGATATTATCAGTCTGTGCCAGGAATTTCTATTAATCCTAATGGCAGCAATACTTTGGCCCGAGCTCCCTGCATAGAGGGTCTCCTATCTACTGTGCTATAAATTCCAAGCTGCCTAAACATGTTGGGCTGTCACGTAAAGTTATAAGAGACAAGTGACGCATGAAGGGAGACAGCCCCCATATTGGAGGAGGTCACCTCATATCCTGAAATTGGTGTCTTCTCTAGAGAAAAAGTCTTTGCAGCTGTTTTTAGGGTTTTTCCAAATGTGATATTTCAGGATTTTCTGTGGTAATAATTCCTATATGATTCTACTTTGCCAGAAGATACAATGTCATCATGGCACAGATAGGCAGCCACTGTATGATACTATATACAGATGTCTGTTACATGTCATATACAGGACAGGAGACTACAGCCAACCAGCTGTCATTCACAGTGATGGAGCTGACCAGACAGCCAGAGATCACACAGCGGTAAGTTGCGTCCTGCTCTTACAGCGGCCCCAGCAGAAGGGCAATATGTCCCCTTTCAGTGCTATAGTAAATGCACCATGGTAAAACCCCGAAATTCCAAAACCACCCTTTTGTAAATATACCCTTGTGTTTATTCCAGCTTAGTAGTTACACAGACATGTGTGGCCGTCCCGGCTGCATGCTGGTTGTTATGCACAGGTTGCTGGTCATCATGCACAGACACAGATTGCTGGTCATCATGCACAGACACAGATATCTGATTGCTATGAACAGATTGCTGGCGGTCGTGCGCAGATTGCTGGTCATCATGCACAGACACAGATTTCTGATTGCTATGAACAGATTGCTGGCGGTCATGCACAGATTGCTGGCGGTCGTGCACAGATTGCTGGCGGTCGTGCACAGATTGCTGGCGGTCGTGCACAGATTGCTGGCGGTCGTGCACAGATTGCTGGCGGTCGTGCACAGATTGCTGGCGGTCGTGCACAGATTGCTGGCGGTCGTGCACAGATTGCTGGCGGTCGTGCACAGATTGCTGGTGGTAGTGCACAGATTGCTGGCGGTCATGCACAGATTACTGGTGGTAGTGTACAGATTGCTGGCGGTCGTGCACAGATTGCTGGTGCACATGCAGATATCCTGGTCTGGTTTGTTTTACAGTATGTACAGAATTTATTTTGTGGATAATTTGTAAACATAATTGTTGGCCTCATCTCTCGTGCGCTCCTGCTAGACTGACATCTAGGCTGCTTACATTAAAGATGTCTGGATCCTCTTGAACTACAGCGCTTCATAGTTTTCAGAAGATAGATATTGCGTTAGCTGCATTGGGTATTTACACATCCTCCAGTGATGTCTTTGGTACATGTCAGGTGTGTTCTTATGGGGACTGCCATGACATCTGTTAAGGTTTTTCTTTAATTATTGTGGAAATGTTCTATACCTTCCAGACTCCGGGCAGAGCTTGATGAGGTCATAGGCTTCAAACGTGACATCAGCTTTGATGATATAACAAACCTCAGCTATATGACCCAGGTAAGTACTTAGACATCTCAGAGTGAGGACAGGAAGCTGTGATCGATTTGTATTATGTGTCATTGCTACCTACCTAAACGTTAATAAATGTGCAATGTTATTCACGTCCGCCTTGTAAAACGG